>CANUEX010217342.1:0-34654 GCA_948099535.1 Jatropha multifida | reverse complement strand
CCCATCCACCATTCTTAATATCTCACAATTACAATATCAATATTCAAACTATATTTGTTTAATTATTAATAACTTAACTGTCTTAAATTTTAAATTTATACTACTTACATATTCTTTCAATAATCTCATAATGTGTTCATTTCATCAATACTCTAGTAATCCAATTCACAATACATTTTTATTTAATTCGCTTAACTATAAATTAAACAAATTAAATAATACTTCCCAATTAATTGTCAATTTAAATTTGCGGTGATAGTGTAAAATTAACTGTAAAATATACCGATCGTGATTCAGAGTTCGGATTCGGACTCAGTGTGTGAAATGCAGATTTCTGCCTCTTGATTGCCTCGCCAAAGAGTAGCCGGCCGGTGACAGAACCACCGGCTGTGCCGCCGTTCACGGTGGCCGAAAAATTGCACTTGCCCAGAATTTCAAAATCAACTCATCAAAACGTTTAGATTTTCATGAACTCTTCATTTCCCAAATTAATTTCGTCATCTAATGTCAAATTTTATCAAAATACCAATTTTATACAACTAAAAGCCTAACTTCTAAATTTTTCAATCTTTGATAATCTCTGCATTTTACTGCAACAGAATCGATCTATGGTAGAAGGGGGAGGATTTCGAGCTTACCTAGCCATTAGAGCTTGCCGGAAAGATGCAGAATCGGAGCTGCCATGAGAGGCAGCAGTGTCGCCACACAGAAAGCTTCTGTGTCGTTGAAGTGCTGTCGGCGCGAGGTGAGGCTGGAAGCAGGTCGAACGTCGCCAGAGAGAGGCCCTCGTTGCATTGCTTTCGTCAGACACTGGTCGGATGTTGGCAGGAGACGAGATCGCGTTCTACGATTGGGAAGGAAGGTGTCGCGTGAAAGGGAGAGGAGAGATGGGGTTTTTGAGTGATTTGGTTCCATTTCAGCTTTTATCTAATTAGTTTTGGTTTGACTTGAATCGATTTGATCTAACACAACAATTTAGCCTAGTTTACATTTGATTTAAGGGTTTTTCGATTGAATTTGACTATTTAAATTTGATTTTCGGGTTCGGTTTGTGACAAAATATTATTTTTCACTAATTCTCATTGATGAAAATTTATAATTAAATTTTAAATAAAAATTCTTTTAAAAATAACTAATGGGTCATTTCAAGCAGTAAGGCCAACAACACTATTAGTAGCATCATATGCAGCATCAGAGGAGCTAGGAACAACAGAGGAACCGACAAATGTTTTTTGTGATTTTGATAGGTTGTAAAGCGGGAACAATAATATAATGTCGAAGAAAATTAAGAGAATAAGATAGTACACTTTGAGAAAATTAGAATTGGCATAGATTACTACAAGAAAATAATTTTTTAACAATAAAAAATACTATAAAAAATATTTTGTCAGTATCCACCATCAAAATACCGAATAAATTCAAATTATTAAAAGTTAAAATTATTTTAAAATATTACAACAAAACTTTGAAGGCGTTTTGTAGCTAAATAGGGACAAAAAAATTTTTCTCGCAAAAATGTTGGTATTTTAAATACCAAAAATTACCGTTATTTTTTAACGTCAATTTACCCAGAAATTAGCGATAATTTTTTTTAAATTACCGATAGAATTTTTTGTTGGTAAATTTGGGATGAAAGTAAATTTAGGATAAAATTAAACGAAGAAACACTATTCTTCTTCCCCTCTTCTCTTGTCCCGATTCTCCAAAGCAAAAATCTAAATGAAAAGGCACTATTCTTCTTCCCAGTCGCGCTTAGGAACTTGCATTGTTTTTGTAGTTTGGGCTCTCATATCTTACACTGTGGGGATGAAAATTTGACACTATTTTGATTGAAATGAATTGAAAAAAAATATCAATTCACAGAAACAAGGTCTTTACCATCTTAACTACTCAGTCTACATTTATGCTAGAGGAAGTTGCTTACTGGAAAATGTACCACATAAAAATTGTACACGTAATGGATATTTTTGTCGGTACAAAATTGGTTTCCGACTGATGATTTTCTTTGTCATTGTTGTGCAATCAAAAATATTTCTTAATCAATTGCACCTAATTGGCTATTTAATTTGTTTTTAGGAAGTTGGGTACCTACAATGTGTCTTATCTCGAACTTTGCATGAGATAGATGTTCAAGCAATTTTTAGGATGAACTAGACAATTACTATATTGATAATAATGACAAATGGAAAATAAGAGGAAAGGTGAACATTAGAGTACTTATCTGTGTTTATCTGTGTGGTGTTTTCTATTTATGTTACTATTTTCAACCATTTATCGTGGTTCCTGTATAAAAATGCTAGTTGGGGGGAGATTGTTATTTTGTTTAAATAAGGCAGTACCTGATCCTTTTCCATCACACATGTATAGTTCTTGTATTGATAGTAATTTGTTTCACTTTATGTTGAATAATAGTGTTGGTTTATACCTTGAAAACTTTGTCGTCAAAACTAGACAATTAATTTAGAAGATGAACTGTGATCCATTATGACTTTCAGATTGTGGATAAAATAGGATATATAAAAGCTTCTAGTAGTTAACTAATATTATACCAGCTTCAATAGTTACTGAAATCATTTAAAATTATTGGATTGCAGTTGCGTGTACTTTGGAATATTATGTAAATGAAACAAAATAAGATGTTAAAACTAATTAGAATTCTCTTTTTAACTATTTTTCAGTAAAAATTTTTGCTAAACCATCTCTACTGCAATGCATAGCTAATTTGGATGTTAAAACATATTTTTCTGTGATAATGATTCTTTGCTTTTGCAGGCAAGTGGTTATAATTTTTCCTTCACAAATTTCAAAAGCATTTTCGCGGTTTGAGATCAGCACTCCACAAGCAAAGAAAAGGTATTATTTTTCAATTTATTCATGTTGTTAACATTAATATACACTTGCATATTATGCTTCTTTTGGTTATATTTTAACCTTTTTTCTAGATATAAGAAAGTATCAATATAATTCTTCTCATAAACTATAAATCATTCTTTGTTAGACCAAATTGGTGTTTTTGTGACAAATTGGTTTAAAGTAGGGGGCCATTTGACATTGCAACAAATCCAAGATGACAAAGAAATTTTCATTCACGCTGTAGGAGGAAGGCGTTATAGGCGAATATATGGCATTGGGACTCAAGCATCGACTTACTACTTTGGTACTGGTTAGTGTTTTCCATCTGCTTCATCTCCAGCAATGGAGACAGGTGAGTCGTCTAGGGCTCAGGAAGAAAGGATAGCCGCATTAGAGAGATTGGTGCAGCAACAGTCTGATATGCTTGCACAGATTCATCAGCATCTTCAAATGTAGTCAAGACAGACCTCCATAGCTCCATCTAATTCCAATTCTTCTACTGCTTCTCCCACTGTCCTAGTTAGGCCCGATGAATGTTTCAATGCATCTACTATCGCTGGATTACATGATGATCTGTAGACAATGCAGAGGATGATCGAGATGAGGGTCTTGATTAATAGTCATTCTAATAAACTAATATAATTTCTACTTAAACATTTAAAATATATAACTAGATGTTTAAAGATTTCTTCTTTTCTTATTTTGTCTGTGTGATTGTAATACAACATCAAACAAGTTTGTTGAATAGTGGCATTGAATTGAAATTGTTGATATTATAAATATATTACAGGTGTATTATGGTATGTGGTCTTGAATTGGAATAGTTGATTATTACAAGTTTTGATATTATATATAAAGTAGGTTAATTATGTAAATCTAGGTAAAATTTTTTAAATTTTTTTAAAATTAGTGACAAAATAGGGTTAAATTAGTGACAAAATAATTTCATTTTATTAAAATAATAAATAAATTTAAAGACAAAATAGAGATAATTTATCAAAAATAGTGATAAAATAATGAAAAAATTAGTGACAAAATTCCAACAAAATAAATTTAAAAGTTGTCTACTTTATGTCATCAAATTAGTGATAAAAATTTTAAAATAATTTTTCGACAAAATATTTTTTTGTCACTAAAAAATAGCGAGAAGTGTTTTAGCATCAACATTTTTTTGTCACTATTTTGATGGTAAAAATTAATTAGCATCAAAATATAATGAATTAGTGACAAAAAATTTTATTGCTAATTCTTATTTTTCTTGTAGTGGATAAATGGTAAATTCATGTGAAATTAAGAGGAGAATCGACTCAACTCAGGTTCATAGCCTCACTCTAGTGCATGTGAGCACATATCTCTATTTTGCTCTTTACTAAGCAATTTTACATTACGGATGTGGGACCAACAATAATACACATCTTGATAATACTCAAATAACTAAATTACTTGATTACATGTTTCATAATTGGGTAAGCTTACTGTGATATGCAATGCTGATGATTTTATATATCCTTTTTATGAGCTCAATTGAGAAAAGGAAGCTCAAATATTTGGGAAGATATTGTGAAATTTGGTAGGACCTCGATAATGTTAGTGTTATAATACCCCATTAGAAGAATGTAGATCCATCATCTATTGAGTAAATGATTTTTTTTTAAAAAAAAGTAATTCAACGTGTAATGTAATCCTAGAATATTCAAAAAAGCTTGATGGCACACAGATATTTGAGATAGCCTTGGTGCAGTCATATTCAGAGAAGTAATTTTCTTGGCCTACATTTAGAAAAAATAATTATTTAGTCCTTGAGGTTTTACAAAATTAATTTTTGAGTCCTTGCAGTTTTGTATATTAGGTATTTAATCCTGGAGGTTCTGTTCCATCTCATTAACAGGTCCCTCCATCCAAAATCTAATGGTTTTTCTATTAAAAGCATGTAAAAAGACGAATTGAGGAGAGAGAATCTTTTTAAAATGACAAAATGTGCCCTTAATGAGAAAAATGAACGTGTTTATAATCCTCAACTATCTCAAACTCATCTTAAAATTGAAAAACCAAAAGCTAGGGTTTGTGGAGCTTAAAAAAATCGAAATCATGTCAGTTTCAAGTGCTAGTGACAATCCATAGGAGGGAAGGTTTGTAAATTGGTATTGTAAGTGTGGGAAGAAAGCGGGGATAAGAATATCTAAGACAACAAGGAACAAAAACTGCTTGTATTACTACTTTGTCGATAATGTATGTGGGTCATTTCTAGGATGGTGTAAACTAGTTGATATGAGTGATTGCAGCCAAAGAATGGAGAATAGCCACAATGAGGTAAGGCAAAGGAGCATACCGTTAGTTCGCATGACATGAAGGAGGATATTTTGCTTCTGCACACAGAAATTCAAAGGATCACATGGAGGCTGGAACACATAAAAGCAAAGATGGGTTCGCTGAAGATGATTTTTGGTGTCTCTATAGTGGGCATAATGATGCTATTTGTGATTTTAGTGATTGTTGTTTGCATGGCAAAGTAGGATCAGGTTGTCGTTGTGAGTTTATTAAGGTATTGTTTTGTAAAAGTTAGTCTTTTTGTTGAATGCATCATCAATGGTAGTTGAAGTTAAGTTTATTGTAGATGTTAGCCTCATTAATGGAATGAAATATAAAATCTTTTCTTTTGTTCTAAACTTGTGATCTCTTATTTGACATCACTGCAATAGTTGGCAAATAATTGAAATTTCTTTCATTAATCAATAACTGAGTTGATGTATTACAAAAAGAACTCAACATTCACATGTTCAGCATTGAGTGTTCTTTATAACACAACATCCAAATGTCAGCTGTATATAAGATAAAAGAGCTTATTCTATGAATATCCTAACACCTGTATGTGTCCAAAATGCAAAACAAACTGTTGTTGTCAAAATAAATATATACGTGCACTACTTGGCACTACATCTTGAGAATATCTATAACTATAGCGACAAGAACCAAAAAGTGCCAATAGTCCCTGTAGCCTACTGGATAACTATTTGCAGCAGCTACACAAAAAAACTCATTACAAATGCTAATTTGCTGCAGAAAGTGATCCAGCAACACCTTGTACACAGTATGATCCACTTCCACCACCATCTCTCACCTGAGTAATCTGCTTCTGACCCTTACAAATTATAGAAAAAAAATGTCAATGATAGATTATAAATATTCTCAAACAAAAATGAAAAAGTAAAACAGTTAGAATTTTATACCTTTGCAATAGTTGGAGGGGCTTTCTCACATGTCCTCTTATTGTGGCCTAACTGCTTGCAAAAAGCACACCTAATAGTGGAACTCCTTTTAGCTGTACTAGGAGCAACTTCACCTTTTTGATGTTTTCTCCTCTCTCTTGGTCTGCCTACCTTTCTTTTAAGTTCTGGTGGACAAACTTTGGGAAATTGAGTATCAGGTTGCATGTTAGAGTAAGGGATAGGATGAATCACTCCACTGTATGTCTTCTTATACATCTCCACAGTAAAATATTTATGACAATAATCTTTAATATTTGCTCTTTTATAGCCAATTGCAATAGCAGCATGTTTGGAAGGCACTCTAGAGATTTCCCACCAACTACAAGTGCAAGTTTTCTTATTTAAGTCAACAGCAAATGAAATAGGTCCTTCAATCACTTCATACTTATCTGAATTACTTGGTAACATCTTGCAGAACCTGCTCTCCCTGATAATCTTACTCAAATTTGCCCTACAAGTTGGTGTTACTCTCCCCTCCCAACTAGCTGCCTTTGATAACCTCTTATGCAACCTCACCATACATTTCTTTCTTACACTGTCAATGAGGGTCACTATAGGTTTGTTCCTCAACCAATCCACCCAACTATTGAAGCTCTCAGTCGTATTATTAGTAACATCATCACTTTTTGCCCTAGCCAAAAGGCATGTCCAGACCTATGTGATAAGGGGATATTGAGCAACCATGTTGTTGGTTTCCCTTCATGTTTATTCTCAATATTTTTTATAAATTGTCTAAATTCATATGAATATGTTGCTTTCACATCCATCCAGAATTCTTTTTTCAACATAAGTCCAGGAAATTACTTTTTAAGGTTCATGAGGAGATGTCTACAATAATATCTATGAGATACCTTTGGAAAGTGTAATCTCACAGCCTTTATTAAGCCCTAAGAAATGCAATTACATAATTTAGTCAATGATAAAATGACACACAATATAAAGTATCTCATATTTACTATAAAGAAATGCATTTTAATTAAAAAAATGCAAAACAAACAACTATATAAGATATAAATATTTAAGATACATGTATTTAAAACACACACCTTTTATTGATCTGATATGATAGTCCAAGGCTTCTCTTCAGTTCCACCTCCAATGCATTGATATAGGCAGTCCAAGAAAAAATTCCAATTTGCAAGACACTCAGATTGCACAATTATAAAAGCTAACGAGAAAACACCCCTATTCCCATCTACACTAACTGCACTTAAGAAACAACCTCCAAAAGGACCTTTTAAGTGTGCTCCATCAAGTCCAATATAGGGTCTACACCCTTCTAAAAATCCCAATTTCATTGCCTCAAAGCAAATATAGATGCTACTAAATTGTATAAGATCAGAATCTATCTTAGGCATTGATTCAAATTTCACAAAAGACCCAAGATTAGACCTTTGCAAATTTGCTATATATTGGTGCAAGTTGTTATAACTCTCTTCATGAGACCCTTCAGCCTTTTGTCTTGCCAAATATCTAACCTTGTGTAACTGCCAATAATCTAGCTCAATGCCCCATTTTTTACTCAATTCACTCTGCATAAGTTTAAAACTTATGTTTGGGTCAGCAGCCAATTGATCAGCCAGCTTCTTCTTCACCCATTTAGTATTGGCATTAGGATTTCTATTACCAACAGGCCTTACACAATTATGTTCCATCTGTAGTATTTTTACAATAAAAGTAGTCAAATCAAGTGCAACACTAGCATGAAACCTGGAGGGACAGCCATTGACCTTGCATTTAGCTGTCATTCTAACACTGTCGTTCTTGATCATCTTCACCAAGTACCTACCTCTCACTGTGTAATCCCTTAATGCTTCTCTATAAGTATCAATATTTAGAAATACATCTCCAATCTTGAAATCTACAACACCCCCTTAAGGTGTGACAAAGATATTGTCATACAATTTCTTAAATGGATCAGATGGTTTCCTCCTTCTCCTCCTCTTCATCACTTCACTTGCTTCATCATCGTCCTCACTTTCTAAGACAGATTGCTCTTTATCAACATCCACATCACTAAGAGCATCATCAAAGTCATCCTTTAAAACATCATCTTGCCCTTCAACATGCATTTCCTCAAGTTCTAGTCTAATATCTCCCAAAATTTGATCATCATCTTCATCACTTCCTAAAAACACATAATTTTCATCATCAGAATCACTATCTTCCAAACCTCCATCATCCTCTCCTACTTCTACTTGAGTCCTCTTATTGGTATTCCTATCCCTGAACTTGTATTTCTTCTTTTGTACTTCTTCAGAATGTCTAGTATTTCTTACATTTCTTGTAGATACAGTTATAGTAGTTAATCCCCGAGGTCTCCTTCTACTTCTTTTTTTGTTAAGGTTGTTCACCATTTCTACAAACTGAGTATCATCACTACATGACTTGTCCCAAACATTTGAACCTCTAAGAAACTGCCTCTGCTCTCCCCCGCCAACTTCATTTTGATCCCCACCTAAACTGTTATCAACATTGCCACCACTTAATTCAGAAATTTTTGGATCTAAACCACCTATATTTTCTAGACCGCCAATGTTTTTTGCAATTCTAGCATCTGCATTTTGTGATTCTTCATGAATTTCTGGCATGAAGGAACCTATATTCTATGCAACTTCATTGTTTCCTGTGACTACATCTTCAATAGTTTGTGTTTTCTCACCCATAACACCACCCACATTCTCAGCTTCCACTTCAATATTATGTGAACTTAAAATCCTCCATTTCTACCTCAGATTCCATAAAAGTCAGAATACTAGGTCTTGCATCAGCAGTTGGTCCTACTTGGCTTTGTAAATCACCTACAATAGGCTGAGAAACTTCTTTATAACGATGCTCCAATAGCATAGGACCAATGTTGTCATCAGCTTCACTATAGAAATCGTCAGGCATAACTACTCGAAGGGGAGATGTTCTGTTAGCTAAGCGTAATGTGATTACTGTCGTGTCCTTAAACAACTCCAACAAAAAATTAACGTCGTCATCACTCTCTATCTTCATATTCTGTCCACATATCATATCCATATTTCCACTTTGAATTTTGTGTAGCTTGCACACCAGTTGCAGTAGATGAATATACGAAATTTTATCAGGATTCACGTTATGAATGGTACGCCATTCTCCCTGGTATAAAACTTCAATCGAATACCATGGAGGAAGCATGATAATGATCTCCTGAGATGCAATTTAAGATATCATTAGTTCACTCACTTAACTACTAACCCAACTAACCCTAAAATCACAATACACTATTGATATCAAAACAAAGCACTAAGAATGTGTACTCGACTCCTTTTAAGGTGCAGAATGACCATGAGGAAAGGAAATTTTTTATAAAGTAACTAACTTTGCGAAATATGAAAGAAATCTTTAAAACTTACCTTTAATCCTTCGAACAATCCCTAATCTCGTAAGAATGGAGAATGAAAGTAACACGTCCACTGCTTTCAAACAACAATTGCAGAGAATCAAGCGAAATCCTCCATAAAAACTCAAAGAAAATCAGTTTCATTTCAAAGAAGATGAAGTGCGTATGAGACTTTTCGTTTTCCCTCCACTTCAAACGAAAGGGTTTTGTCCTATCGTGGTATAGTGTAAATTTGTCTTTTTACATGCTTTTAACGGAAAAACCATTAGATTTTGGATGGAGGGGCCTGTTAATGAGATGGAACAGAACCCCCGGGACTAAATACTCAAAAATTAATTTTGTAAAATCTCAAGGACTAAATAATTATTTTCCCCTACATTTATTGGCTTTTCCATTTATAGATAGATAGCATTTCTAAATACATGGAGCTTACACTAAAGAAGTCATTTTATCATTCAATGGCAAGAGAAGCTTCTGCATTTTTCATTTAAACTTAAATGAAAAATTAATTTTAAGATTTATTATATTTTTTGTGCTTTAGAAGCAATAAGTTTTCCTTAATCAAATTATGCTTTAGTAAATTATAATTCAGATCACATAATTTCAACAAACTGTTAAGAATAAATTGATATGATATTTTATATATATACACACTAAAATGAAACTGCAAAACACTCATCTATAAATAGTGTAATGACAATTAAATCAACATCTTTTTTTCATTATTTCTATCATATCATTTTTAGTTTTGAAATTATATAACTAACCCATTAATTAAACAGTGTTTTCTACATAGAACTATATTATTTTCCATATTTTTCCAATTTACTCTTACAATTGTCGGTTAGTTTTTTCCTTTCTTTTTTTTCTTTTTTTTTAAATAATGATAGTGTGCATCTTTTGATTGCAAATAGTATTAAATGAACAGTATTTTCTTACCATCGTCGGTAAGATTCTTATAACTTTTTTTTGCAATTCCTATTTTGTTCTCTTTGTTTTTACAATCCACCACTTTCTCCTTTTTACATATGGCAACTTCATTTGACCAATATATTCTTTTTATTTTATGTATTTTCAATTTGAGTAAGGGAGAATATAAACAACAAATATTTTCTCACTTTTTTAAATTTTTATTTATTAACTCAATAAATGGTATTTAGTGTAAAGTAATTCAACAAACCATTACATAATAATTAACAAGATTTGTTTAATTTATTTATATTAAATACTTTTAAAAAATAAAAATTCATTCAATTATAAATATTTTTTCTAAGACAATCTTTTTAATAAATTATGTATGTATTTCAATTCTTATTTCCAATTAGAAATTATAAAATTGATCTTTTTAAATGAAATCCAATATGAGTTATTATGAAACTTTATCAGTGCGTATTAAAAAATTTTTGAAATAATTAAATTTAATTATCTAAGTGATTTACTATTCATTAATATACTACCATACAATCCATAATTAGAAAAATTATTGATTAATATTCTAAGTGATTTAATTTTTGAAACTTTATCAATGCGTGTGGGCAATATTGTTTGTTAAAAAACTAAGTCAAGATTTAAGACAATATTAGAAATAACATGAAAATCGAAAGTCTTGTAAAATATTAATATGTGGATAAGCAATATGGATATATCTAGAATGGTGTGTATATATATATATATATATATAGAGAGAGAGAGAGAGAGAGAGAGAGAGAGAGAGAGAGAGAGAGAGAGAGAAGTTTGTGTTATATGAAAGCTAAATATAAGTTTTTGAAATTGTGAAGCATGAGAAGAACAATAATTATTTAATATGGTTGTAAAAAATAAGGTGTAATGACAATAATTCCAAAAAGATAAGTTGTTTTATATTTTTAAATTATGTCTTGATCGTAATAACATCTATTAGTTACATTCCATCAAAGTAATGCACTAAATTAAATTGAATTTTAATTAAAATACAAATAACTCAAGCCATGAAATAAACTTAATTTCTTATTTTAATGATTACCTTGGTATATAGGGTAGTATTATATATACAAGAGTTAGGTTACACGGATACAAGACACAAAATATGGAATATAGAAGATTTATGATAATAAATAAAAAATTATTTATAATAAATAAAAAATAAAAAATTCTATAATTAGTTTAAATTAAAATTAACTTAAAAATACATATAATGCAAATTATAAAATAAAAAATATTTAATTTCTTATTTTAATGATTACCTTGACGTATAAGGTAGTCTTATATACCAAGAGTTAGGTTACACGACGCGAAAAACGAGATACGAAAATATATAAGTTATAATAATAAATAAACAATCATTTATAATAAATAAAAAATACTTAATTTCTTATTTCAATATAATTAGTTAAATTTTTAAAATTATTATTACAATTGAAAATTTTATATCTATATCTATCTCTATAATATATAAAAGTAGAGTAGTTTGCTTTATATAAAAGCTAAATTTGAGTAGCATAATTTGTCGCTTGATATTATTTTAGATTATAGAATGATAAATGTTAGAATTCACACAATTTAATACTATTGTAAGAATTGTAAAAAGATCAGTTATTTCATATTTTTAAATAATCCTTCTATCAGTAAAAAGAATTATCTCTAACATTTGATATATTAATATAAATTTATTTTTTCTCACAAAACAATTAATAAATAGTCCTCACACTTAAAAGACAGTGAATAAATAATACATTGCTATTAAATAAACAATATATAAGTAACTGAAAAAAATATAAATTGCAACGTACGAGATATGAAAATTTAAGAAAAAATAAGATATTCATACACTTAGGACACAATACACTAAATAAATAATATATTAATATTTCAAATAAATAAATAAATAACAATTTATAATAAACTATAAACATAAAATAAAAAATTAATTTCTTATTTTAATGATAAAAAAAATTTAAAATACTTCATTTTTTATTTGCAATAAAAAAACCTTGATTGATAGCTTGGTATATAAAATAATCTCATATACTGGGAGCTGTGTTGCACGGAAACAAGACACGAGATACGGAACGCATATGATATAATAATTTAAAAAAAAAATAGGATATTTACTCGCTTAGAACATAATATACTAAATAAGTAATATATTAATATTTCAAATAAATAAATAATTATTTATAATAAATTATATAGACAAAAAAGCTTAATTTCTTATTTCACAGCGTTCATGAAAAGCTATTTAAATAACTAACGCTGCCAAATCAACTAATAACTATCAAAATAGCTATTTTGATCAAATATGTATTTAAGCATGTTTGTTCTTGCCTCTTGCGCAGACAACGCATATATAATACATCGACTACACAGTAGGGCATGGGCAAAAGTGGTGGGTTTGAACACAAACATTCTCAGTTTGGCCCGTTTGAAGTTTAGCACAAACTGGACCCAGTCCATGATTTGAACAGGTCCATCTGAGAATAACCATTGTAACAAATAATAATAATAATAATAATAATAATAAATAAATAAATAAATCATAGTGTTGGGATTCACACACACACACACCACAACCTCGTAATTTTTCTTTTCTTAATTTCGGATTATGGGGATGTAATTAATCGTTTAACGTTAAAAATATTCATTTTTATTTTTATTTTTAAGAAGAAAAACTACGTAAAAATTATAAAATTATTATTTTACCTTAATATAAAAATATAATATAAATGTTAAATATAGTTATAGTATTAATTATAATTAAACAAGTGTATATATATAGTTATCTCTAAAAAAGTAATTATTTTAAATATTAATTAAAATACATAACAAATTGTGGATACTTAAGTTTTTGAATCCAAATTGCATATAAAAAATAAAAATATTATTGAAATCCGTTTTAAATTTATTTATTCACTGTCCGACTTATCATCTCCAGGTAAGAGTACCTTCTGACGTCTGCTCCAAAAAGGTTAAAGAACGCAAAATGCATAAGGTCCATGTTCAAAGCTTAAAGAAATAAGCACTTGAACCTAAAAGCACAATACTGTCTATGTTGTACAAAGAGTAAATAAGATAGGACTGAATATTTTAAAATATCCACTTTACTTGGAGTGTACTCTTCCAAGTTGTATGAACGGGGGGGATAGATGATGTTCATCCTGACCCCCCACTGTAAACTCGTCGAAACCCTGCCACTCCAAAATAAAAAATATAAACAAAGTATCAAATAATTTTTTATCGTACATCATATATTGGACGGGAGTAGGACAACGATAATAATTTCATAATGTGCGAGAATGGGTGTGGGATTTTGGTTTAAGCAAGTTAGATTAGCGGGCGGGAATCATTTTATATGGTTAATATACAGGGTAGAAATGGCGAGATTGTTGGATGGGGGTACAAAGTGGGCATAACCTACTCTGACCCAACTTTTGTATTTGTTTATTTCTTACTTTATGGTCTGATTGGTAAACCTAATTTTTTGATAGCTACTAGCTGTTTGAATAGTATTTATTTATAAGTTTTATGAGAATTTTTCGTAAAACGCTAAATCTAAACATTACATGATTAACTCTTATAAAATGCTATTTTAACTTTTACAAATTAGTTGAAATACTGTATTAGAACACTACCTAAAACACTATAAAAAAATTAAAAATTGCTTAAAAAGTTACCGTCGAACAAAACTTGTATGCTTAAATTCTCCCTAGTCCCTATCTAATAATTCTAAGAAAAGAAATTTAGACACGGTAACTTTGTAAGGCCAGAAATTTAAGCAATCCCATTCCCATGAAAATAAAACATTTGATAAATGCTTGTAGAGATAGACGACTTTGTATAGAAATGGTTGGTAGAGAGGGAGATTGATGTGGTTGAAGACTTGTACAAGATTTCTACGAAAACCCATTTAGGTCTAAAAGACTTATGCACTAATCATTTGTTTTCAGCTTCACTTTACATGGTCATCTAGCCGTACAATGCATATAAGAAAATTAACCTTGCATCATGCGATTAGGTTAGCAACTAAAAGTTAAGGTTTTTCTTTCTTTTTTACCCCTCTCCTTCATTTAGGTAGAGTATAAAAATGGAAGTGGAATTATTTTGAAGTAACCACATTGCTCTCATTTGTTTAATGAGAGTACGAGTATAGATAGTGAAATTCTAAAAGGATTTGAATGCAGGTGCCTAAACGAATTTAAAATGAGTATGAATTATCAAATTCTAAATGAGTATGGATATGAAGAATTCAAAATTCATGAATACTCAGTCTAATTTCCATCCTTAATCAAGTATCCTCAAACGAATTTATATAACATCGAAGTATTTTTTTAAGAGAATCTAAATCTGTATTTTCTCACATCAAAATATCGTTTTTGAATTCTCTGTGAACCCTTATTCGATAATAATTTTTCATATAGCATTCAATAAAATGCTATTTCTATTATTTGTGTTGTTCAATGATGTAGTATTTAGAGTTTGAAGAGTAAATTATACAATATTATTTCTTTTTGATGAAACACTAGTTAAATAGTCAATGGAAAAATCATAAAATATTCAGTGGGCGAATTTTTTTTTTTAAATTTAAGGGGTGATATTGAAAAAAAAAATCATTTTTTTATAGATAAAAAGTAAAATTGTCTATATTTTATAAGACAAGTTTCAAAAAAAAAAAGAAAAGAAAAGAATTAAAATAAGGGTAGCCTCCACTGCTGGTCACCCCCTAGTTTCACGTTGTAAATAGTTGACAATTAATAGAACGTCTAGTAAATTATATGATAATTGATAAGGAAAAATTTTCACTATTTTGAATTGGATTAACCTTTCTCTTCATAAATTTTACAATGAAAAAGAAAAAAAGTGCCTTAAGAACTAAGAAAACAACAATTCATGCATAAATTTTATTTTATTACATTGAAATTTTTAAACGTTGTGCCAAAAATTGACCTTTTGATTTTTTTTTATACTACAAAATAGATAATTCAATTATGTCCATGCGATTAAACTTATTTTTATTTTGGTACGGTTGAATTGAATGTAATGTAACGAAAGATTCAACAAAATCTATAATGTGACAATTTGTTATTTAATTTATCATACATCCCATAGAAATTGAAAATTTAGGTCTTGTAAAACTTTAATTGCTCATTATTATATCACTGATTGAGATTTTACATATTTGATGGGTTATATCTTTGAAAAAAAGGGTCAATCTTTTTTTTTTAGAAATTTCCATAAATTAATGATTACTTTGATTAACCCAAAAAAAGTAAATTTAATATAATATAAAAATAATATTAATAATAAATAATATGAAAAAATATCTCATCCATCTTGGACCAACACAACTTTTATTATAGTCGCTTAAAATGTCGAAAAGAATGCGTATATTGCGGTAAAATCTATTACAATGAGCTAGCTGAAAGCATCATAAATATTTTAACTCCATACAATAAAAATTATGTCAATTTTAACACGACCTCAAATTATAGGATACAATAATTTTATGTTTTATATTTAATTTATTCAACACTAAAGATGAAAATTAATTAGTAATTATATCAATTTACGTTTCATTTATTCAATACTTTATAGATGAAATTAATTAGTGATTATACCAATTTATCATTAAACTGAAATTTAACAAAAATTTTAATAAATCGTAATCTCACCAACCCCAAGCAAATATTTGATAAAACGACTTTTTAATATGGCATTTCACACGCTATCATACCCTTATTCACGAGCCATAATTTGTTCTCTCAAATAGTACAAGACAACATTTTAAGCTGGCTTTTCACACGCTATCACCCGCATATTCACTATAAAGATTGTAGAATGTAAAGCTACCACATGCACACACACAAGTGATTCGACTTCAATCAATTGGCGTTTGATGCTAAAATTTATAGGGGAAATATTGGAATTGAAATTATCAATCTAATTTAGGTTCAGTTCAAAAATAACCTTTTCAATTTAATTTCAATATGTGATGAATTCCAATCCGACCAATGACCATATATATATAGTGAGTTTCTCATGTCCAAGACAATCTTGGAATGAACCCTTGTATGAAGCTTTCGTCAATTCTTTTATAGATCTCTTTTTCAAACCCTGGATGTTGTTTAATGGATTCCGCACCTCATCCCACTCGACCAACTGATAGTTGATATTTAATTTCTTTTTTTTAATATATGACATATTTATTATTAGTTATGTAAGACAAAAGTTATCCCCTCTATATGAGACGTCAATCGTCCCCAAAATTGATGACAATAACTATCCTTAGTATACGACACATAAATTGTATCTTATACATATCAGACATCAATCGCCTCAAAAATTAATGACGATAATTGTGCCCAGTATACAAGATATTATATGTATCTCATATACAAGACGTCAATTGTCCTCAAAATTTATAACAATAGTTATCATTGGTAATGGAGACACCAGTCGTCCCATCTCCTATATAAGATATTGTTCGTTCTTAAAGTTAAGAATAATATTTGTCCTTAGTATTGGAGACGTAAATTGTCTTTTGTTATTGGCACAACTATTGTCTCAATTTCTAATTAAAATATTAGTAAGCTATCGTAATTAAGATTGATTGTCCTCTTTGTATCTTATTATAATAAAAAGGGACAATTTTTAAAATTGTCTTCTAATCTCGAGGGGTTAATACTTTTAGGGATAAATAATATTGATTGTCCCCATTGAATGTTTCCTTTTCTCATTTTTTTTCCTTCGAAGGAGATTTTTGCTTTTTTTTTAATTCTTCATCGGTCAACTTTTCTAGAGGAGTTTTTTGCTAATAAATAGGAGTCTTTCAAATTTTTTTTTTTTAATCTATGGGGTTAAAAATGCACTCAATTTAGGTTCTTTTTTTCCTCTTCTACTCGTGAGGTAGAAAGAGTTGATTGACATTCTTTTTGAGATTTTGATTTTCTTCATTGTTGGCAAAGAGAAGTATATTTTTTTTATGATGGTATTACGATTATTATAATATCTTTCTTGGCTAAAATTTTGCACTTGACTACTTGAACATTTCTCTCTGCTAAATTGCTTAGTTTGAGAGGCAATATGGGCTTTGGGAATCTTGCTAAGCAATATGTTAATGGGGTAATTCTTGTAGATGTCATATTTTGAAACTTATATTTAGATAATATCATGTTGACTTTTGAATTTAATTTTTTATCATTTTGGATTTATTTTTACTTTTATGCTCTTTTTAATTTTGTTAGGCATTAGTTTGCTAGGAAATCAGAGTTTTAATGACATCGTATTTCCTTTTTTATTAATTTTTTTAATTATCAGTGTTTTAATTGTTTAGTATTTTCTTTTGTATTAATTTCGTAGTTTAATGCTCATTTTTTTTTTCAATTTTTTTTCTTTGTTGCTGTATTTTTTTTCAACTAGGTCATCTTTTATTTTTCGTTTCTTCATTTTCTGTCAGTATTCTTTTTTTCAGTTTCTGCTCTTCTATTTTTCGTTTCTTCATTTTCAGCAAGCTCTTGTTTTCTATTTTTCGTTTCTCTTTTGCGATTTCATTTTTATATAAGCATACATGCAACTTAATTTTATTAAAAAACTGTCACCGCTATGGATATGGTTTATGCTTTATAGAGACCAGGAAGGACTCATGGATGTTATTTATGTTTTATAGAGACAAGGTAAGATTCTCGATTCTATTTGGCGATATTGATACAGTATATATACACCATATTTATTTGGTCTAATCCAATGCGTTAAGTAGAGAGAGTGTGTGTGTATCTATATATATCCAATGTGTTAATTGGTATATATATATATATATATATTATGTGTTTAATTGATTTGGCAATATTTACTGATATAGTATATACATTAAATATTTACTAATGTAGTATATACATTATATATATATCGTATATATCATATTTATTGTTATTATTATTGTCGTCGCCAGTCATTATTTTCATTGTTGAATCACATAAGTTGTATAGAGATTTGCTCTTATAGATTTCGTGCTTCATTGTGTTTTCATTTTTTTTAGGATTTCCTTTTTTTCAGCGGTTCTTTTTTTTCTCCCATTTTTTAGAGTTTTCTTTTTTTAGAATGACTTATGCAATTTATTTTAACAGTTCAATGTCATATTGTTTGAGGTTACTTTAAGTACTTATGTTTTTTCTTTGACCAAATGTGTTAGTTTTCCAATTATTGCTATTTTATGATATTTACTAAAAATTGAAATCTTGAATATGACATTTGCCTAAAGGCCCCTATGTTAATGCATTTAATAAACTGGTAAATGCTTTGCTACAGTCCCCTCGTGCATCTAGATATTGTCTAAGATGTATTGTTGATTTCATTAATTTGGCTATCAGAAAAAACTTTAATGGTAAATTCATTCCTTTTGAAAAAATGGGCAAAATGATAAATCTGATTACTAATGTGGATATCCATATAACACTCGTGTTTGTGTTCCAATGCGGTGATTCCAATCTAAAATCTAAATTGAAAAAGTAGAAAGGGTTTGAATAAATTCTATCCATCTTGAAAAATAGAAAGAAAGGGTGAGTAAGGAGAAACAAAATTAAACATGAATGGAATACTTCTTTTCAATTATATATTGTTTAAGTTTGAGGGTAAATACAACATTATATCTATTTAGAATAATTATAATTTTGGTGTCTCAATTTCTTATTTTTTCTATTTTAATATCTGAATGAAAAACACTATCAATTAAGTGCATAAATTTTTAAAATTTACAATTAAGTGTATTACTCCGATTTGGCTCATAGAAATATGATCATGTAACTGCGAGACCTAATTTTTGACATGTGACAAACAATGTGGCATAAATGAGCTCCAAGTTATTAAATTAATAATATGCCTTTAAACATGCTTTTTCCTTTGCAACCACTTTCTCATTTAAGAACCTTAAAAATTGCTGCTGCAGTCTTCTCCTTCATATCCAAGGAGACAACACCTTATGATACAGATCATCACATTCTTATCATCTTCTTGGAGCAACCCGAGCAATCAATCTATGATCAAAATCAAAATCTCACTATCCTTCACACGCGGAACCAACTTAGCTGAAATCGAATCGACAATGATTTGAATTTGGACCTTAACTTTGAAAAACTAAAGCAAATGACAACATCCTTTTCGATCTACTTTTGCATACCACAGGTGCAATAAGAATGTATTGATTGGGGATTTAGGTGGTAAATCCAATATTCTTTCTAGATTTACTCGTAATGAGTTTTACCTGGAATCCAAATTTACTATTGGTGTTGAATTCATTTTGAAGGTATTATTTTCTTTTTCATTTTCAAATCTATTAATGAGGATTTTTTTTCTTTTTTTTTAATTTGATCGATTTGTTTGTTTGAAACCATTCAAATGATATGCAATTTTTTCAGGTTTTTCAGTTTAAAAAAGATAAGTATTTAAATACTTTTATCATTGAATTCATTTGTTTTAAGATTTAAATTTCTATCTTACTAATTTTTAAATAGTTTTGCTCAAAGATTCTAATTCCAACTATGCAATAAGGAAGAGCATAGATCCTCTTGGAAAAGAAGGCGAGAAATTCAAAGTCTTTTAATGTGAATGAGGTCTAATATGTAATGAATATACAATCTATTCTTCTTTTTTCTTTTGAAAAAAATTTTAAATTCGCATTTTTCTTAGTGTTTAATAGGTTTTTGGTTTTTAAATAGTTCATGGAACCTGAACTTCAAAGAAGAAATTGATTTACAAAGATTTAATTTGGGGATTTAATGAACTAGGTTGTTAAGCAATAATAAATAAAGGGTGAAAAGGTCAATTCTATTAAAATTTATGTTTTCGGATTCCAAATCAGTTGCTACTTGTTTAAAATCTGGTCCCATAATTGCATTGTCACGTTTTCAGTTAACCTTCTCAGCCAAAGTCACCTAATTATAAATTTTGAAAAATTCAAATACCAAAAAAAGAAAAATGAAAAATTAAGACACTAAAAATATAATCTCTTTCTACTCCCTCCGTTCTCTTTATTTATAGAAAACAAAAAAAAAATTTAGATTGATAAAGTTAGTTAAATTAAATTTTCTTCCTAAAATGCTCTTCATTTTATCATTAATTTTAGGAATGACACCAAAGACAATTCAAAAAAGTACATTCATTGCTACTTGCATTATTTGGGCGTCACTTCGAACCTTCTTTATTATCTCTATGTGACTTTATTAGAATGGGACGTTTAACATAATATGTACACAAAAATGGAAAACATTTTGGAGCCAAATTAAAACCAAAATTTTAAATTACTTATTCATTGAAGGCCATAAATTTTTAAAATTTTCGATAAAAATAAAGGGGGGAAACTTAAACTTTGGTTCTAACTTGTTTAAACTTAAATAATTTTTCAATTCAAATTCAAAGTTAAAAGAAAATTTTGGTTTCTCCATATTTAAATGAAATTCAAAAAGTAATACCCAAATACCAATACCTTGCGGCCAAAATGAAATAGAATTTGGAGTTACAATCAGACTCATCGACTTCTAATCATTAGCCACATATAAATAAAATCACAATTAATGATTTAATTCTAGGAAAATTTATTCACTTCTCCATAACATTTAAATCAGTTACACCATATCCAGTAATGACCACTACTTGCATCCTCCATACTTGAATCCTATGTATAATGAAGTAGAAATGGTCATGTTGAATACAATATGAGTCTATGAATTAATAACATTAATTCTCTTCTCATTTTGTAATATTGTTATCTTATCTTAACAATTTATATTCATGTACTTATGCATTTCTAAAAATTGCTTGACTATTATATTTGGCCTCTTAATAAGTTTTAATTTGAAAATGAGTACTAAAATCCGAGTTTTAGTGTAAATTTGAAGGCACAATAATTTGAAAATGGGTACTAAAATTCGAGTTTTAGTGTGAATTTGAAGGCACAAATTTTTAAAGAAGTGCACAGTCCAGCAAAATGTATGACAAATTCATATTTTGAAAAGTGCACAACTAAGAATAATAAGGCCACAACGTGGCTTCAAACGAGTACAATGATTATAAATATTTGAAAAAGTGAAATTAAGAATAATCAGGCCACAAAATGTCTCACAGAAGTGCACAATTAATAAATTAGAAGACCTCGAAGTAACTTACCAAATTTTGTAGCTGTTGACTAACACAGAGAAACAAAAATCATTAAAAAAATGCACAAACACTAAAAATAAATGGCTTATAGAAATGCACAATTAATAAAATGTCACAAAGTGGCTTGTAAAAGTTCACAAACGTTAACTAACACATAGAAACAAAAACCATTGAAGAAGTGCGTAGATTTTAAAAAAAAATTTTCACTAAGTGACTTACAACAAAGTACAACAAACCATTATGAAGATTTAAAAAAATGTACAAATATTAAAAGCTAAACATAATCAGAAAGTACACAATTACTATCAATAAAAGTTCACATTAACCTATTTATTGATATCATTCTTACTTAGATTAGCATTAGTAACAGGAAGTGTCCTCAACAATTTTTCCAACTAGATCATCTATCTCATCAAATATATATTCATTAAACATACAAAAAAAGAGTTAATTATGTATTTATGTCGTCAAATTTATAAAAACTACCACTATTACTCTACAATGAAATGAAAAAATGAGTTGATAACTTGTCTCTTAAAACATGAGCGTATTAAATGTTGAGAATATTTATGTCTGCTACTTTACTTGATTATTGAGCTTCAATATTAAAAAATATATTGACTTTTTAGTCTTTTTAACTTAACTTATATCACAAAATTACTATTTAGAGTAACTTTCTATATATAAAAAATACACTCAAAAAGAAAATTTTTTCTACACTGAAAAAATGAGGAGAGTATTTTATATTGGCTTTTACTTAGACAAGTGTTTTCCAACGAAGAATGCATACGGTGTAGTTGGCATGTGAGAGCGGCAGCCAAAATTGTGGGTCCTTTATATTTGACCTGGCCAATCTCCACGTGGCAGGTTTAGTCATTTAAGTTGGAGACAATAAGGTAGGGATTTGGTTTGACCAGGAAAAGCACCTCCACTCGGTTAACCATATACCTAACCCCAATCTATCACTTCTGAGTTCTGGATTCTTATATTTGTCTTACAGAGCCGAAGAACGATTCGTTTTAGCATTTTTTAGAAAATTTTTGTTAGCGCCTAGAAGATAAATATTCCACTCAACTCAATTCACTTAATCCCATTCGCCACTTTGACCATCGAATTATAATTTAATTAATAATTTGTTTATGTTGTAAGTGGAGCAATTACGTACTGGAATTTGCAGTTGATATATAAAAACTTGTTCGTTCCTTGTTTTGGAATTGCGAATGGACGATAAGACATTTGGCATTCTGTCATGTTTCATTTTGATGACTGATTCATAGCTATATATATATGTATGTGTAATCAAGGGTCTTTATCCTTTTCAAACTACAAAATATAAAGATTTTTTTCTCTCCCAATCTGCAAAAAATCGAAATTAAATTTTTACTCTCATAACGAAGAAGGCTATTTATCACTAGACTAACGCATTTTTTTTAAAGTAAACAATATACTTTAGTTGAAAAGAAAATAATTACTTTTCTCTCTTTGCCAATTTTAAATTCTAATTACTTTAATGCAAAAGTGACACAAAACTTAATAAATTTTTAGATGATATTACATTTTATTTGTGATACATCCGAATAGAATATATTATATTTACATTTCAAGAAATATTTATCTCTTATTTGGAATAAATAAATTCTCCAAAATTTTATACTATTCATTTATAGAAATAAATTTCTGTATTTAATATGGAGAATTCAATCCGATGATTTGAATACAACTAAACTAAATTTTATCAAAAAATGTAGAATTTACAAATGAGTTCTATAAATTTAAGCAATCAAAGATTTATGAGTTATTTTCTTAGCCTTCTAAAATTATTATGCTAAAGGTATTTTAGGAATAAAAATAAATGAATTTTTAATTTTTAAATTTATGTCGAATATAAAAAATTAATTTACAGATGAATTTCACATTTTGGGTTGATTTATATCAATTGGAGAACTTAAAACTTTGTAATGCAAATCTTAAGGTTTTAACCATTTTATTTGGACGTCCTCTTATTTGATAAAACAATCCTTTAACTTGTTGAATTTTAACTTAAAAGGAAATGTGTATATTATTGAGATAGTTCAAATAATAATATAATAGTCGTATAAATATTAATTGAAATAAATCTGAAATATCAAAATCACTTTGCTTTTAGGTGGAGCCATTTCAACAGACAATCCAACAACCAAACCCACCACATGTATTCTATATAATAATAACTTGCATTTCTCTTCTTTCTAAACCGTTCTCATATTGAAAATTCCATTACCCATTTGTTTCTTTTAATTTTCTTGGTTTTTCTCGATCAACAATGGAAATAAAGCTACAACTTTTACTAAATCTTTCCATTTTCATGTCTATGGTGCTTTCTTCATCTGCTCAAAAATGCTCTTCTTATGCTTTCTCTAGCAACCAAATTTTCAGTGCATGCAATGATCTTCCTTATCTAAATTCATTTTTGCATTGGAATTACAATTCATCATCAAACAAACTCCAAATTGCTTTTAGGCAAACAGGAGTTAGCTCCTCTAACTGGGTAGCCTGGGCTATAAATCCTACTTCAAAAGGGATGGTAGGTTCACAAGCACTAATTGCATACCAAAAATCAGATGGAACAATAAAAGCTTACACTTCACCGATAAGCAGCTACCAACCATCACTACAAGAAGGGAAACTTAGTTTTGATGTTTCAGATTTATCAGCTACATATGCTAATAATGAAATGATTATATTTGCTAACTTGGGATTATCAAATATTGGTAGTACTACCATTAACCACGTTTGGCAAGAGGGTCCAGTTTCGGGTGACTCTCCTCAGATTCATTCCACTTCAGGAGCGAATGTCCAATCCATGGGAACTGTAAATCTTCTTTCAGGAGCAGCTGGCGCTAGTGAAGGAAATGATAAAATCAGAAGGAGGAATGTAAGTATTTGATTATTTTATGTAAAGATTCGTAAGTTGTGGATAATTGCTGATAAAATATATATTTAAAAAAATTTCAGATTCATGGAGTTCTAAATGCAGTGAGTTGGGGTATAATGATGCCTATTGGAGCTCTAATAGCAAGATACTTGAAGGTATTGAAATCTGCAGATCCAGCATGGTTTTACCTACATGTTAGCTGCCAATCCATAGCCTACATTGTTGGGGTTGGTGGATGGGGTACTGGCCTCAAACTTGGTAGTGACTCTTCTAGTATTCAATATGATGCACATAGAACCATTGGGATCATCCTTTTCTGCCTTGGAACCCTTCAGGTATTCTAATTTCTTTTCATGATATCATTTTTTCAAAGATTATATATAGAATTTATATGAATTCATTTCCCGTCCAAATGAACTTCATTAGAAAAATTTATTTGTAAATAAATTTTTTTGAAAAATATTCATTTATATATGAATTTTCATATTAAAATAGTTAACTCCTTCATCGTAGCTTTCATTAAAGTTTATTAATTTTAGTAGCATTTGCACTTTAAATTTTCTTGTTCTTTTCTGTAAAATTTATTAATTCTAATAGAATTTGGTTCAAGTATAACTAATTTTACAAAATTAAAAATAAAATATTTTAAATGAAGAGTAAGGATCCCATCGAGGGAGAAGGTACTTCAGGTGTGAATAATCCTTCATCCAATCCATTGTGGAAACTTCCTCCATGAATCAATTTCCAGCATAGGCCTAGAGTAGAATTTTCACATGTCGGATTTATTAATGAATTATGTAAATTATATAAAGGCATAAAAATCATTCAAAAATAATAAAATTTGATTTAATTAATACCAAATTTCAAAAATTTTAATTTTCTGAGCGAAATGAAATTTATCATTTATATCAAATAGAAAATTATAAAAATTTCAAATAAATTATATATATAGTGCTGCAGGATTCATTTATACCGAACAGTACATTACTAAACAAAAATGTTGCTTTGCTTTGTATTGAATATAGGTGTTCGCTTTGCTTCTAAGGCCAAAACCAGATCACAAATACAGATTGTACTGGAACATCTACCACCATACAGTTGGATACATTGTTATTATCCTCAGCATAATAAATATATTCAAAGGATTCAACATCTTAAACCCAGAAAAGAAGTGGAAGAACGGTTATATAGGCGTCATAGCAGCTTTGGCCTTCAATGCTGTGTGGTTGGAAGGTTACAGTTGGTACTTAGTGGTCAAGAAGAGATGCTCAGAAAATGCCGGAAAGATGCCTCCACCCATCAATGGATCAAATGGATATAGTGCTAGACAACACCAAGGGGTTTAGATCAGTAGCTTACTTATGGCTTTCTTGCTCCTTTTTGTACTGGTTTTTCCAAGCTATGTTTTGGCTTTCGTGTATATTTATTGATGCCATTTAGGTTTTACCCTCTATAGGATTCTTTTACAGTGTAGTTGTAGGGAGCTTGTCTTTGCTGTATTTCTACTTGCTTTTTGAGATTTCATGTATCTGTTATTTTTTTTTTCTTTTCATTATTTTTATACATAGTTATTATTTACACGTGTTGCCCATTTATATATTTGTGTGTTTGTGCACACTAATTCGGGCCCTCGTATTTAAAATGCATTTTCAGTTTAATATTGTATTCTACTCTATCTATTGACTCATTGAACAGAATTTAAATATTTGAGAGCTAATTCTATCAGCTAATGAAAAATCATCAGGAAGATTCCCATCAACCAATAGTAAAGTAATAAGATTAGTAACCAAGATTGATTCTACAAATAACTAACACTTGCTTCTAAGAACGACTAAATTCTTAAATAATAATTAATTTGTAACTTGGATAAATAAGAGTAGCTTTCTCATTCTGATCACTGCAAAGCCTCAACAAATGCATCCTTCAAGAGAGGGTTTGAAGCTGCTATTCTTTGGCAGGTGATGTCAAAATCTTTACCAGACCTGATGTAAAACAACCACCACCATCAAAACCTAAATACAAATTTTATAACGTTCGAAACAAAATCCAGGCATTTTTGTGCTCAATGTCATAACAAATCATTATCAGATGTTGATGTCAAGCCTGCCAGTTGTGGAACTCAAAACATTGACTGATTCCATGTGCAACTGACAAATTGATTTTTGAGTGCTACACGAAAATGACTGATACCAGTTGAATTAAAACCCCACTATATCAGTTGCCACCACAGAATTGGGCAATAATCTACAATACTTTTTGTCTCAGCGGTTCAGTTCTAGAAGAAAATATAGGAGGCACCAAGATTATCGCTTACGACCACTGTGCTTTAGCTCAATGGTAGTAGAGTAATCTCCCCGGCTATGAAGATATGAGTTCAAACCCAAAAAAGAACCAGAAAAAAAAAAAAGATTATCACTTACGGGTCATAAACAACTCCTCCAGCTTCTTCCAGAATCACAGCGCCACCTGCAACATCCCTGAGCACCAGAGTGTATCATATCAATCTTGTATTACATTAAACTTCGTTGAAATAAGGCCTTAGAAGATTCAAAAAAATGAAACAAGAAATGACCTTTGCTTGATTATCAATTTTAGCTAAACCTCTCAATTATATCAACATTACAACCTTTAGATTTGTATCAATTTAGTCATCTCACTCTAATTAACTAAAAAAATTATATTATTTGAAGTAAAATAAAATGTTAGCTATGGATAAACAGACAAGGAGGAGATAGAAACACCATTTTAGTTATGAAAATAACATTTTTATGTGACTTTAATTTTCTTAATTAAAAGTAAGATTGCTAAAATCAATATCACCGTGAAAAGCTGAAAATAAATTTAAAGAAATAAAAAATATTGGCTTTAATTGATAATTTGTACAAAGACTATAAATGTTTTAGTCATTTGGCACTGAAATAAGTCAGAAGCACATACCATGGACCCCCAAATCCAGTTTCATAAAATAAATCAAGTCTTCCACATGCAACTCCACAAAGATTCAATGCGCAGGAGCCGCTCATCCTAATGGATCTCACCTGAGAACAAAGGAAACTGATATGAGTTTTATGGATACCAACAGTTCTTTTTACCAAAGTGTGGAATTTTACATAGCAACTTCTAGTTTTACCTTAAAAAGCAAGCTGTTGATTCTGTTTGTTGTAGCATCCACAGTAGCCTTGTCACGTTTTGTTCCAGCCTGCTCTTGACAGGATTTCTTTGATCAGATCTCAACATGACAGGAACTCTAGGGAAACTTTCAAGATTCTTCGACTTGGTTTAACTTTCAAACTAAAAGTTTTTGTGAAGTTTAACGATGGTTTAAAAATGTTACGCTCCGAAATGGGAAAACAAAAAAGAGAGAGAAATTGAATGATTAAAATCCTAATTTCAATATACAAACCAAACCAATGTTTCCAAGACTAATTCAAGGTATTGAAATTTTTAAGGTTAAAATGGTTATATTTTAGATGTTTACAGATTGATATTCTTGTTAATCAAGAACTGGTGAACCTTTCTTTTTTTTTTTGTTCTGTTCTATGTTAATTGAACTGCTGAAATAAATTTTTGTAGTGTAATATTCCCATGTAACTCTGGTTGTAGAAGGTCAATTTTCTCGATCCTTGGTGGCCTTCCTTGAGTACACTATCTTCATAAAAAGCAAAATCTTTTCATGCAATGTTGCCTGCCTACCTATTTTAGAGAATGGCATATCACAAATATTGGACTTTATCATGTCATTGTGTAAGTTTCAGATGCAGGAAGGCAGTTTCCTAGTGTTGAGCTATAATTACTGCCATATAAATGGGACAGAGAGAGATAGAGAGGGAAGAGGAGAGAAAATAACAATACCATTTGAGGCAGTAAGCCTTTACATAAAAGAATTATCAATTGCTAACAAAACATAGTCTATTCTGTTAGACACATGAAAACAAAACTACCTTCTATAGCTAGAAAATTTTTACACAAGTGCTCCCTTATTTCAAACTGGCACCCAAGGCCCAAACGAAGGTTTAACAGGAGGAGAATATTTTTTCAGGGGTATCCACCCCAGACTATAAATTTAGGCACGTGAAGGAATATTGCAATATCTAAATTTGTGGCATTAAATCAATGCCGGAATTTAAGCTCTTTTTAACCCCTGTGAACAAAATGTTCATTCTGCGGTCATCAACAGCACATGTAGAAGACAAAGATGACTACAGACTCTTAATACAGAGAATGCCCAGCAAACAGTACCCAATGGAGCTGAAGGGCATGCTGCATCTGAGATGCAATAAAGGCATGTGAAGACGTAACTTTTTCAATAGGATGAAAGAAGTTTTTTAATGAAGAATATAAGTATATTTATATTAGAACTAAAATTGTAAATCTTTGGCAGGCTAAAAGACAGTTGGGCAAAGGCAGAACTTTGATCTGGAGTTTCTAAGAGGATTCCAGGAAATAAAATCAGCGTGGAGAGCACATTTGGAGAGTCATTTCGATTATTTTGTTTAATCTTAAGCTAAATTCTTTCTTTTTTGAACTCTCACCAACAAACACTAACATTTACATGTCCACATCAAAGCTAACGCCATATCCATAGGAAAGAAGATAAAGAAATTAGCTGAAACTCAAACCTCAGTTGCAAGAAGAGACTTCACAAGCTCTGTTTTAGATGATACTGTATATTTGAGAACAAGAATACAGCTAATTAAAAATTGTGGGAAGAAAAAGTAAAATAAGCATATACAAACTTGAAGATTGAAAATAGTGAATTCAGTTACCTTTTATAGGGTTTCCATTCAAAAAAGCACCTTTTCCTTTGATGCCCGTGAAAAGCTACAACACAAAAAACTTAACTGTTAATTTTTCTTAAGAACTAATTAACTTCTCCATAACATGATTTAAAACTATGAAAATTTGTAACTCCATCATCTAGTGGAACAATTTACCACCATGTGCAGGTTATGAGCAAGAAGTAATACAAAAGACATTTGCTTGACTAATTTCCTAGTCAGGATCAGATTCACTTCTATTCAACATTTAAATATGGACAGTGCTGAGATCATGAAGGAGAGAGAAACCAATAGGCATTCATCATCTGCGATAGGTGCATTCTATATAAGACCTACATGATGAAATTTATCACTCAGGCTGTACATAATTGAGTTTCGATAGTTCTGCATATTCTACATTTTATTTCTGTCTATGTAATGTGTAGTTAAGAGTAAGTGGAACATAAGAATTCTCACCTCATTCAATATTGGGTTGTAAACAACACCTACAGTGGGAACCTTTCCAATGGTAAGGCCAATAGAAATGCACACAAATGGGAACCTACAACCAAAATTTGTTTTGACATAACAGATAAAAGTTATATAAGCAAATAAACAACAAGAAATCACCTTCACCAAACAACAATAGAAAATGTAATTTACCCATGCACAAAGTTGGTTGTTCCATCAAGAGGATCAACTATCCATGTGGGTTCATCAGTCAGCTCTGAAACACCATTTGCAGCAGTAGTTTCTTCCCCAATGAACTAAAATTAAAACCAATAAATCGAAACTTTAGAAAGAACAAGAATAGCACTCTGAGCAGACAACATACTCCACACTCAGCATTCAGCAATAATCCTGAACTTCATTAGCTACAAGGAAAAGAAAGGAAATACAAGGAGTCAACCTTATGTGTGGGGTAACACTCCTTGAGATGATTAAAAATGAGATCTTCACAAGCTTTGTCAGTTTCTGTGACTAAATCCACCTGCAATATAGTAGTTGTTATTCAGTTTAGGAAAATATTAATCTTCATATTTTTGCATCAATTGAGACACACATATGTATACATAAGATATACAAACTAACTAGGAATCTAACTCTTAATAGGACTCTGATTTACAACTAATATTCTAACACTCCTTAACAGTAGTAAAGTAAACATTAAATATAAGCAAAAACCCATATTCACTATGCTTGACTTAACTCCTCCCTCATCCCTAATCTTCAAAAAAGCCCTCATCCATCACCAAGAACGAAGGAGACTTATATACTCGATCATTCTCACTGCAGCTATTGTGTCACACAAAAATGAGAAAAAAAATACAACTTAATTAATAAATGCAATTTTCAAAACAAAACTTCTGGACTAGAAATAAAATGTTGACTAATCAAGCATCCTCAAAACTAAAATAATAACAGAAACATCTACTCTTGAATTGAATGTGGCCTTCCTGGGAATATTAGGAATTTGCATTAGAAAACTTAACATGTATTCAATTTCTTCTTCCTTTAAGCTTTCAATGAAAATCAAGAAAGTATAGTACCACTAAAATGTGGGTAAATGAAATTAGCAGTCATTAAACTTTAAGCTTGTTTCTAATTTGATTTACAGAAGATCAAGTTCTTTCAGATGAGTTGCTAAATTTTAATTTTCTTTATTTTATTTTATTTTATTTTATTTTATTTTATTTTATTTTTTTTGCCAATTTGATTATATTTGAGATTTTCTGGTAAATTGTTTACCAGAATGATTGCGGTGAACTTCTTCCTCATCCATTCAAACTAACTTATCAAACATGCTGAGGCTCACAGAGGTTTTTTTTTTTTTTTTTGTGCCTGACCCAAGTTATTGCAAACTAAAATTATATGAATGAGATGACTATCCACGTCAGTATTTCCTGCAGACTTTTGCTGAAAAATCCCATATGTGATCAAATTGAAAAAATAAATAAATAACTTCAGTGATTCATCTGTATCAAATTGATATATTGTGATCAAACTAGAAACAAACTCAAAGTTTAGAAATCTCCTTTGTTATTTGCCCATTAAAATGTAGTAAAGGCATGTCCTTCACAGGCAATCATATCCAATTGCATTACAAATCAAATATAAATATATCTATAAATCAAATATAAATATATCAACAAATCTGCATCTGGTTTTCAATTACATTTACTTTATGATTTCTGATTCCAAGAATTGTTTTGTCATGTAAATAACGCATAAAAAAAATCACCACAGATGTGAATGAACTAAATGATCAACTGATGCAGCACTATTATGGCAAGACATTGTTGTAATCAGATAATCAGAAATAAATAAAATAAAAATAAATAAAAAGTGGTACCTGGCCCTTATGCTCAACATGCTTGGTCTGGTAAAATCCCTTGCGGATAACCTGTAAACCCACGAGAATTACGAGAAAAGAATAAAGAAAAAAAAAACCTCAAATTTGATTAAAGAAAATAAAATGAAAACGAAATTTAAAAATGGATAAACCTCGCCAGCTTTTTTGGCCGCATCAACAGCACTTTCCAGGAACGCAGATAGTGAATCTAAAACGAAACGGAAAAACACAATTATTGAAAAGAATCAAGCCAACCGAAAAAAAAAACCCACATATCCAATTCAAAAATGAGGGAAATATATAAATGGGGTTCTACCATTTTCAGCCATATTTAAATGTGAGTGAGAGATGGGGGTGATGACGATGATGAAATGTGAAAGGCTTTTCCTTTCTTGTGATTTTGTGAACAGCTTTCACGTTGCAGCAGCAGCACTAACTGCGACAAATGGACCGTTTGTTTCCCCTGTTATAAATAGAGAGAGTTACGGACAGCGTAAGAATTATTTTCCGCATCAAATTCCGGGGAAAGTAATAAGATGCCATTTATGAGAAGCTTCGCAAATAATTGAGGCATTCTCCATTCTTTTTCATTCTATTCTCACAATTCGAATTTTGAACTCAAATTGTAAAAAGTTATTTGTATAACTTATAATTAAATGTATGAATTTTACTATATTTTTGTCCTCAACAAAATCTCTTAATTTTAATATAAATTTTTTTTAATACGGATTACTAAATCATATACATTTACTATTATGCTATGTTTTATTGTATAATTTTAATATAAATAATTTATTTTTCAAATAACCATAATCTATAAAATTTAACTCGAAAAATCACTTTATTACAAAAAATCATACTAATAAATTCAGTTAAGGAAAATCAATAGATTACAAAAAATGAATTTGACATGTTGGTCATTTGTATTCACTTGTCAAATATTATTTTGAGGGGATGAATATTTTATTAAAAATATTATTCTACATTTTTTTAAAAAAATTTATTTTTAAATTGTTGCTAAAAAATAAATACTCAGTTATATTTAATTATAGCTTTAGATTGTGTTTATTTTACATGTTATGCTTTTCTTTTACTTTATTAAATATTAAATGGACCATGAATTACAAAATACATTTTTTTACTTTTATGTTGTAGTACAATGAATCTTTAGCCTACCGGTTAAAATGGAACTATGGAAGTTCTATTACATAAAATGATTTGTAATGTTATTTCTCTCTTATAGATTGTAGCGGCCTGATGAAAATTAATATAAATTAGGAAAAAGTTTAAATAGACTGAGTTCATGGCCCCGTTAGTGGATCAAATAAATGAAATTGAGTATTTTTTAAGATGTTCTGACTTTATTTTTTTTAAATATATAATCAGAAATATTATTGTTTTAATAAAAAAATTTTAATTTTATTAGTTTGGTTCATAAATAATATCATAAATTCAATTGAGATAAATTTTTTTAATAAATTAAAATATCTAAAAAAATTAATTACATACGCTCGGTGTTTACTTCCACTCACTACAAATTTTTAATGTATTAAACTCTTCATAAAAATTTTAATTTCAATTCATAAGCATGCTAAAGAGTGACATTTTTTAATATTAAATATTTTATCTTCATTTAATATTAATCCAATTCAAACCGATTTCAATCCTCATTGGACCGGGTCGGCTCCATTTCGAATTATTGGATCGGATGGATGACGTAGGTTGGGCTTGTCTCTGATAATCTAACACGAACAGTAGCTTTTTAGGACATTGCAAATTGCAAATGATGGTGAGAATCTTGTCTTTCCGTTGAAGAGATATGCCAAGGATATTCTTTCTGATGCTATTGGTTCCCAACAACGTTAGCTGTGTGTGGCTACTGACTGTGAGAGATAAAACGCAAAGAGTCGGGCACGCCTTCGTCACTGCAAACAGGTCTTATTCCAAACTAGGTGAATAATGAAGGCATTATGCTGGTTACTTTATTATTATTTTTTTAAAAAAATTATTCTATTAATATATATAAATTATAATTTATAAATTATATTTATTAATAAATTAACAAAAAATATCTTTTAATTAGAAAATAAACTCTAAAAATTTAAATTAAGTGTGAATCAATAAATATAAAGTTTGAAAGTGAAGAACTAATTTAAAAGTCTTGATTAATAATTTTTTATAAAAACTATAATATACATATATATATATATATAACAATAATCATATTAAACATTCAATGATTTGAAAAATTCAACAAATTTTATAAGTTCAAGTTTATACACACCAATAAAATTAAATCGTTTAACATCACTGTAATCAGAGGAAATAATATTGTAAATGTGAAAGTTTACATTAGTATCAACCTAGTACATACATAGCCTTTTTTTTCTACTTGAAGCTACATTGAAAAATAGAAAAAGTTCATAATAATATAAATTAATAAAGGCAAATTGATGCTCAAATAACAATACATATTGAGATTTTAAAAAGAGAAGGATCGCAGCTTTAAAGTCGGGTGGAATAATTTTAAGTGTATAACTTCAATCATATATAATTTCGATTGAATATCATTATCGAGTAGGAACCATGATGGATGCAAAAAGCTCTTCTTGAAAATGCATAATTTTAAAAAATATTGAGTCCAATGAGGAGTGCGATGATTGATGTTTACCCATGAGAAAATAATTAGATTGTAAATATAAACGAAAATGTGTGAAATACACTGATTGATGCCCTATACAAAAAAGAAAGAAAAAAAAATTCAACATTTAACAAACTAATAAAAGAAAGAAAACAAAGTATACAATTTTTAAACTAACTATATATACAAAAATAATAATCTTGTTCATTTAAGCTAATAACTATGATTATATAGAGATACAGATATAGATATAAAATTAAAAATTTTCAAAAACTAAATTATCTTTAAAAAATTTTAAATTTTGAAAAAATGAAAACCAAATACTAAATAAAATAGAATACTTTTTAAATTAGATTAGATTTCAATATATATTGGTGTTATGT
>CANUEX010217296.1:0-17745 GCA_948099535.1 Jatropha multifida | reverse complement strand
AAAGATTAGGTAATATCTCCAAGAGACATGAGATGCCATTGAACAACATTCTTGAAGTGGAGATCTTTGATGTTTAGGGACTGGATTTCATGGGACCATTCCCATCTTCCTATTCCAATCAATACATCTTGGTGGCGGTGGATTACGTGTCTAAATGGGTGGAAGTCGTTGCCTTACCTAACAATGATCCCAAGAGCATGATGAACTTCATCAAGAAATACATCTTTACGCGCCATGGTACCCCTCGAGCAATTATCACGGATGGAGGTAAGCATTTTTGTAATAAGTATCTTGATTCTCTCCTTGCAAAATATGGTGTTACTCATCGTGTAGGTACTCCCTACCATCCACAAACAAGTGGACAAATTGAGGTAACTAATAGAGAAATCAAAAAGATTCTTGAGACTACAGTTGGTCAATCTAGGAAGGATTGGTCCAAGAAACTTGATTATGCACTTTGGGCCTATAGGACTGCATTCAAAACACCAATCAGGATGTCTCCATATTGAATGGTTTATGATAAGGCTTGTCATCTACCCGTAGAGTTGGAACATAAAGCATATTGGGCGATACAATTCTTGAATTTCAACGCCAAGGAGGTAGGGCAAAAGAGAGCACTTCAATTGAACATGGTAGATGAAATGAGGATGCATGCCTATGAGAGTGCCGGGATTTATAAGGACTGAACCAAGAAGTGGCATGACATGCACATTATTTTACGAGGTCTAAGAGTCGGACAAAAGGTATTACTCTATAACTCTAGACTTCATCTTTTTCCAGGTAAATTGCGTTCCCGGTGGTTCGGACCCTTTATTATCAAAGAAATTTTCCCACATGGAGCGATCGAGATTGTTGATGGAGATCGAAGTTTCAAAGTTAATGCTCAAAGATTGAAGATTTACCGATATGAAGTTTTTGACCCAGTCAAAACTGCAATGAGCCTCACTTAAAAGAAAGGGAGTAATGAATCAAGCTTAATGACAATAAACAAAAACGCTTGTGGGAGACAACCCATATTTTATTTTGATTTTGAATAAATTATCCTCCTTAGTATAATTTTAGTAGCAATATTTTATTTTGTTCGAGTAATTTTAAAATCTAGCTAAATTACCCAATCTTAAAAGTGTTAATTTTTGCGTTTTTAGGTACTTAGGGACTGAGGTCAGGGAGATCCATGGGTTGGCCGTGTAAAATTTCACGCCCGTGGCTCAAAAACACCAAATTGATCTGAAGAGGCAATGGACTCCACGCCCGTGGCGCACAAGCGACGTTTGATAGTCTTCAGCACAAAATTACTTGAGTCTCAGACCACTCCACGGGCAGGGCGTGGCACATGCCACGCCTGTGGAGTGTCCAGCAGGTAAGTAAAAAAAAATTTATTGAAAAAAAAATTTTTGAATTTTTACAGATTAGTCCACGGGCATGGCGTGGCACACGCCACGCTCATGGCCCATACAGCTCAAAGAGCTATGTGGAGGCAGGGCACTCCATGGGCACATGCCACGCCCGTGGCGTGCCCAGCACACCACACTTTGACTGCACGCATGCCACAGTCGTGGCACACAATGCCATGCCCGTGGCACGCATGGGAGAAGCACTTTAAAGGTAAGATTTTTAACCCTAACCTCTCACTTTTCCTCTTCCTCTCAACTCTCTCTCTCTCTCTCTCTAAACCACCATAACCACCATCATTCTCTCTTCTCTTCTTTTCTTTTCTCTTCTTCTTCAACAAATCTCCCACCCATGGCACCCAAAAGACACATAACTTCTTCTTCTTCAAAAGCACATTCAAATACTCCGGTTCCCGTGCAAAATCCACCAAGAGGAAGAAGAGCCACCACCACACCACCACCAGAGAATCCACCACTACCATTCCCACTTTCCAACCAGGAAGCGATAGAAAGGTACAATATTCTTGTCTCAAAGCTTATGATTCCAAACAAATTTATTGATGAACATGCTTGAGTCTTGTGGGTTTAAGGGATGCAGTGATTGAACCTTTATAAAGGATTGGGTGGGGTAGTTTTATCACTATGAAGGACTATGTGTATGCACCTTTAACTCTTGAATTTTTAAGCACATATGCATCCTACATTTATCCTGCCGTAGAAACTGTTGAGTCAAAAATAGCCTTTCACCTTAATGGTAGGAGACATGAACTAACAATTGATGAACTTAGTCATATTTTTGTCTTTCCTACTGAAGATGCTAGTCGTTGTGTGCTTTTAAACTTTGGTGAGCGTGATGCATGGGAACAACTTATGGGTTTATGCGAGTACAACTCTAAAGGTGCCAAGGCTTCAAATCTTAGAAACTCGGCTTACCGTTACATTCATAGGTTTTTAGCCCATACAATTTAGGAAGGAAAGTGATGGTGTGGTTGGGGTGAATGAGTTATATTTTCTATGGGCAATTGATAATGGCATTAGATTGAACGTGGGATATTGGTTGGGTGTAAGGTGGGGAAAAGTTGCGAGAGGAAATATAGGTAGTATAGTCATGGGAAGTTTTGTCACAAGGATTGGGATATACCTTAGGGCATTTAATCCAGATAGGTCTCCCTATGTAGTGCTAGACAATGGAAAGAACACCTGTTTGGACATTGATACGATGTTGAGGATGAGAATGGTAGTTAGGCATGGTGATACATATCGTTTGGCTGGGATGGATGAACAACCTGAGGTTGGAGAGGAAGTTTAGGAGGAAGGGGAGGCTGGTGATGAAGATGAAGGTGGAGACGTTAACATAGGGGGTTTACCTCCTACATTTTCTTCTTTTTCTGGTGCAGGTCCTTCCCATGCAGCAGCACCGGCTGAGACCGATGAGGTGCTAGCCCGCATTCTCTCTCGCATGGACTTATTCGATAGTTGAATGGAGCAAATGGAGACAACGATGTCCCATCACTTCACTAGTTTGGACATTTCTTATGGAAGCATCGACTCCCGTCTTGAGACCATGCAACAACAATATACAGGATTGACTAGCTAGCTCCAAACAATAATCCAGATGCTACAACCTCCTCCACCTCCTCCTCCTACGAATTGAGGCCTTGTTTCATTTGATATTTTTAGTCATTGTCCTTTTGAATTCTATTTTTAGTTATGTTTTATTTTAGTACTTTTGAATTATTTGTTTCCTACACTAATTGTCTTTTATTTAGTTTCTCTCTTTTTCAGCTTCTAGCCATTGCATTATAGTTCATAATTCATCTTTTTCCTCAATACAATGATGATGATAACATGTTTTTACACCATCTTTCTTTCATAATTAATCCATTAAGTGTTGAGGCATGAATTTAAGTTTGGGGAACCATTCGATTTTCACATTAAGGACAATGTGCTAGATTAAGTTGGGGAAATGGAAATTTTAGTTAAAATTTTTGCTCTTTTATTAGTTTAATACGGTTGGAATTATTATAAGCATTATAAAAAATTATCATAATTTATAAACTTGATTATAAATTAGTTGTTTTTTATTATGGCATTTTTTAGTTTAAATTTGAAATTTTTAACTTACTAATATTCCTGGGTGTAAATATTTATTTTTAAGATGTAAACACCCATTTTTGAAACTATTATGATGTATATATATATATGTTTTGATCCAAATTTAATTAACCTTGGCATTCCTAGAACAAAATTGGACATTCTTTTAAGACAAAATTTTGAAAGTGCTCACATTAGATAGAGATGATTTAGGCATTCTTTGTTAAACTACATATTTTAGCCTAAGACCACCATAAGTTATTTATAACCTTTGCAACCTATTTGAAGCCTATTTCCCAATATTTTTCTTGTCACCCATATTTAAACCTAGCCATTCAGACCTAGTTATTTAAACTTTTACCCCAAGTGCAGTCATGTATAGTTGAAGATTTGATTTATTAAAACATAGGAAGAAAATAAAAAAAAAGAGATATATTTTATGAAAGCACTAGCAAGTGGAGAAATTAGAAGAAAAGAAAAGGAGAAGCACCCTAAGAAAAAAATATATATAAAAAGATCAATCAAAAATTCAAGTTTGGGGAAATCTTAAGCAAGGAAGAAACTACTCAATAACTACAAAAAGACCTTTCTAAAGGAATCTCTAGTAATAAGCTAGTGAGAAATTCCAAGAAAATCTTCGATTGCAAAAAAGGTATATGTTTTTATGAGATCAAAATCTTGATATTATACATTTTTGTACTCTTTAATTTCCTATATCCGTTCTTTTTGACTTAGATAAATCAACCCCATAAGCCTCATTACAACCTTAGTAAAAGACTTTTTTATCTTGATAATGGTGTAGCACTTTAAAATTGTGGAGAAGGGATAACTAATTTTGCCTATGGGAATGTTAAATTTAAAATCATCATCTTTGTTTCAAAGGTTAATAAGTTTTGTGAAAATTCATATATTATCTACCATGATTTGATCAATTATTGGTGTTCAAGTCTTGATAATTTATATTCATACTACGAAATGTGTTCTGTTAAAAGTTTGAATTTTTGGAAAAATATAGCTAGCATAGAAAACACTTGATTTCTTTTCATGTTAATAGATTTTTGATATTTTTAAGATAATGCATAATTATCTTCAACCATATTAAGCTAGTTTTGTTTTGTCTCATCTTGTTTTGTTTTGTTTTGTTTTGTTTTGATTTTATTGTTTGAGGACAAACAATGATTTTGTTTGAGGACAAACAATGATTTAAGTTTGGGGAATTTTGATAGGTTATATTTTTATAGTATTTTTAGCTTAGTTTTTATTACGAATTTTAGTATTTTTAAATTAGTTTAATTAGTTTTTCACTTAGATTTATTTATATTTTTAGTAAGTTCCCATGATTCTTGATAAGCTTGATTTGAAGGGTTTTTAGCAGGAAAATAGCCAAAAAATGCATAGAAGAAGGTTGGGGCTAAAATTGGAAATCTAAGAGCTCAACATGGCCAAGTCAGGGGAGTACATGGGCATGTCATATAGTGCCACGGCCGTGGCACCTACTGAAAAATCAAACGGGCCAAATTTAGTTACTCAGCCCGTGTAAATTTAAGACATGGGTGTGGCCTTTGCATGGGTTGCATGGAAATACTAAAAGGACTCATCTCAAGCATTGCTCAAGCCCAACCTGATGAAAGAAGACTCCTAAACAGAAAAGCAATCCAATTCAAATCAGTTTTCTACTCGGATTCGAAGACACCCTATGAAGTCTATATAAAGATAGAGCACAACAACAATTAGGCATGAGGAGATTAATATAGATTGATTCATTCATTCATCAATTTTTCATTGAATTCTAGATCTCAAATCTGGATTCTATTCTTTTCTTAGTTTTTCTCTCTTTGTAAGAATTCAAGCAATCAAGTTGTGTAAAGAATCAAGGGAGCCGTCTACGCTATTGTTTGACTAGTTTTTATCTCTAAATTCTTGATCTCATTTTTATTTCCATCAATTCTTATTATTTATGAAATTATTTTCAGATTTTATTGAGTTTTATTTAATTACTATGTCGAATTAAACTCCCATACTAGGTATTTGATGTAGCTTAACTTCTACCCCAATTTATGATATTAGATTTGTTTTTCTTTGTTCAAGTTATAATTTATTACTAAACTTAATGCTTATAGGTAGTGTTTCTCCCCTAGATTGATTTATTTCATTAATCGCTATCGGAAGAAGGATTTTTGATAAGAAAAGAGTAATAAATTACATGGGAATAATAACTTGATGCGGAAGCTATATGGTTTGACTCATGGGGGGTTTTCATAATTTAATGGCCTTGGGTTATGAATTCTTGAACAAGCCATAAAACTTAATGATCTAATTCATGTTTACTTGCACTATTGGGAGATAGGCAATTAATGGGATTAAAATAGCTAACAATACATCGGGAGAGCTTGTTAGTGACTTTAGGATTGTTTCCCCTGTTTGAATAATTAAAATTGATTAACAAACTAATAAAATAAATTGGTTAGAGTTAAGTGAAGTCAATATCCCTAGTCGCTTTTAAACCTTAATTTCTTTTCATCAATTAGTTTTATTTGAATTCTTTTCTACTATTTTATTTTATTTTATTTACTTTACAAATACCCTCTTTTATTATCATTTAAATAATAATAGATTAAAATAATTTTGGTACTTGGTATACAATCTTCGTGGGACGATACTTTACTCACTCTTTATTACTTATTGCGATTTTGTGCACTTGCGAAAGTTGCAATCACAAGCCAAGGAGGGAAGCTCAACGACGCCTAAACCAACCAATGATGGAGGTTGTGAAAAAGGAGATTTTGGAGTTGCTAGATGCAGGTGTCATCTACCCGATCTATCAAACAACAATTGGGTGAGTCCAGTACAAGTTGTACCCAAGAAGACGAGTATAACCGTAGTCGAGAATGATGATGGGGAGTTATTGCCCACTCGGTCCAGAATGGGTGGAGAGTTTGCATAGACTACAGGAAGTTAAACGCGTCCACTAGAGAAGATCATTTTCCACTTCCTTTCATTGACCAAATGCTTGAAAGATTAGCTAGATGTTCTTTATTGTTGTCTTAATAGTTATTCAGGTTTCTTCCAAATTCTAGTTACACCCGAGGACCAGGACAAGACGACATTCACTTGCCACTTTAGTACCTTTGCTTATCAGCGGATGCCTTGTGGACTTTGCAACGCTCCAGCCACGTTTCAAAGGTGTATGGTGAGTATATTTTCAAATTATGTAGAAAATATAATAGAAGTGTTCATGGATGATTTCACCGTTTATGGTGATTCTTTTGATGCATGCTTAGTTAATCTCACCAAGGTTTTGGAAAGATGCCTAGATTTGAAACTTGGTTTTAAATTATGAAAAATGTCATTTTATGGTGTAACAAGGTTTGATTCTAGTCCATATTGTGTCTTGAAGGGGTATAGAAGTAGATAATGCTAAAATTGGCGTGATAAAATCTTTGCCTTATCCCGCCAGTGTGTGGGAAGTTCGTTCTTTTCTTGGTCATACAGGATTTTATAGGCGTTTCATCAAGGACTTTTCGAAGATAGCATAACCTTTGTGCCAACTACTTCAAAAGGATGCACCGTTTGAGTTCAATGAGGCATGCACAAAGGTTTTTGACAAGTTGAGAGAGGAGTTGATTTCTGCACCTATTATCCAGCCTCCAAATTGGGACTACCCTTTTGAGATCATGTGCGACGCGAGCAACCACGTCGTAGGAGCTGTTCTTGGACAACGAATTGAGAAAAATCCGCATGTGATCTATTATGAGTCAAGGACACTGGATAGTGCACAGTGCAATTACTCTACCACAGAGAAAGAGCTTTTGGTGATTGTTTGCATTGGAGAAGTTTCGGTCCTACTCGCTAGGGACTAAGGTTACTGTGTATTCTTATCAGTAGCCCTTAAGTACTTGCTCACCAAGAAGGAGTCAAAGCCTCGCTTGATTCATTGGATACTTCTTCTTCAAGAATTTGATATAGAGATAAAGGACAAGAAGGGCTCAGAAAACTTAGTTGTTGATCATCTTAGTCGGTAACATTCAACGAAAAGCCATCCCCTTTAAAAGATGACTTTCCGGATGAATATCTTTATAGTTTGCATGATAAATTTATTCCATGGTTTGCTGACATTGTCAATTATCTTGTCACAGGTTCATTTCTAGAAGGATTATCCAGGAATGAGAGGGACAAAATTTGCTGGGTGTCCAAGTACTATGTGTGGGATGACCCTTACCTTTGGAAATTTTGCTCTGATCAGGTCATTCGTAGATGCATAGCCGATACAGAGATTCAAGATGTACTGTAGTTCTGTCACTCTTAAGCGTGTGGTGGACATTTTGGGCCTAGTCAGACTGCTCACAAAGTATTGGATTGTGGCTTGTTTTGGCCTATTGTGTTCCATGACTCGTACTTGTTTTATAAAGCTTCTGAGCACTGCCAGCGGACTGGTAATTTAGGCAAGAGAAGTCAAATGCCACTCACGTCTGTCTTAATTTATGAAATTTTTGACGTGTTGCGGGACCGTTTCCAATGTCCTTTGGGAACTCATACATTCTGCTTGCTGTGGATTATGTGTCAAAGTGGGTGGAAGCCAAGCCTATAAGGATTGATGATGTCAAGACCGTGGTAAGTTTTGTTAAAAGTCACATTATTTGCAGGTTTGGAGTTCCTAAAGCCATCATCAGTGATCGAGGGACACATTTTTGCAATAAAGTCATTGCCAACCTTCTAAAGAAGTATGGAGTTACGCATCGAGTTTCCACAGCCTACCATCCTCAAACGAGTGGACAGGCTGAGGTTTCTAACAGGGAGGTAAAGTCCATTTTGGAGAAGACAGTAAATACTACTAGGAAGGATTGGAGCCTAAAGCTAGATGATGCTCTCTAGGCCAATCGAACAACGTATAAGACTCCCATTAGTATGTCCCCATACTGTTTATTCTTTGGTAAGCTGTGTCACTTACTAGTGGAGTTAGAGCATCGTGCATTTTGGGCTGTTAAACAGTGCAACATACAATTAGAAGAAGCTGGTGAGAAAAGGAAGTTGCAGTTACAAGAGTTGGAGGAACTTCGAAATGAAGCTTATGAGAGTGCTAAACTTTATAAGGACAAGACCAAGACTTTTCCATGATCAAATGATTTCCAGGAAAACTTTTAAAGTTGGGCAAAAAGTTTTACTTTTTTATTCATGACTAAAATTATTTCCTGGTAAGCTAAAGTCTAGATGGATAGGACCTTTTGTGGTTACTAACGTATTTTCTCATGGTGCAGTGGAAATTCGAAGATCGGAAACTGATAAAATTTTCAAAGTTAATGGCCACCGTCTTAAACCATTCTATGAAGGACTCACAGTTTCTGAGCCGGAGGAAATACATTTGGTCAGTCCGAACTTGGAGGAGTGACGCAGGAACGTCTGACTTAAGATGTTAAATTAGGGCGCTTGTTGGGAGGCAACCTAATATACGGCTTGCCTAAGCCTTGTACCTATTTTTATTTATTTATTTTATTTTATTTTTAGTTTTATTAATTTCTTTATTTTAATATGGGTCGTCTTCTTCCTTTGGTCTCTAGTTTGTTTTCTGAGTTTATGTTAGGGAGCTAGGTTTATCTGCCATGGTAAAAATAAAGGAGGTTTATTTACAAAAATAAAAGAAAAACAATCTTTTTGTTCTTTGTGTTTTATGGCCATGGTAACTTTGTGGCATTTCTTTTTATTTTTCTTTGTTTTTATTTTATTATTTTATTTATTATAATTAATTCTTCTTTCCTTATTTCTTTTATCTCTTATTACCTTTTACCCTCACCTCTTTTATTTTAACCTAACTCACTATTTGTTTACTCTCTTTTTGTTTCAAATTCCAGCCACCGAGACACTACAACCGTCGCTTGCCGGAATCCAAACATGCTGCGAACCAAGAGACAGGCCGCCCGGCTTCCCAGCGACACCATCTCCTCTACGCTGCTGTTGTGCCCGTCGCCGTCGCTGTCGCCATCGCGCTCTGCTTCAGACAAGGAGAGCGGGTAGCATTTGCTATCGCCATCCACCCCTATCTCGCCTCCATCTGCCACTCCTAGACCCAGTACCGCGCCGCCAAGGGCGGTTGCATGCTCTACCTCGCTAGCTGAACCACAGCCTTCAATTGCTGCTGTCGCCTCTAGTTCTGCTGCTACCTGACATCAGCGATAGAGGCGCCTGCAATAAACGACGCCGCCTCTGCCTGAGTCTCTAGCCCTCGCGCGGCGTCAGACACGCTCCCAATCCCAGCGTGCTAGACGTGTCGCGCCGCCAGCCACAGTGCCACTGCAACCAGCTGCACGTCGACCTTTGCTACGTTCTACCTCTCCGGTTTCTCCTCCCATGTCCATCTCTTTCAATGCGCCTATTTCCCTTGTTGTTGAGCCACCCACTTCAGTCGACCAGTCTCTTAGTCCCAATTCGGTTGATGTTATTGATTGGCGCAAATTTTTCTTTTGTCAGTGCCCTGCATTCATCGAGCTTTGCTTGGAATTTTATTCAACATTTGAATTTGTCCATTCTTTTGAGTCTTTCAGTCTTAGTACACCTGATGCCATTCGATTTCATTTAATGGGTCGCATGCTTAGTTTTTCTGTTACATCTTTTAATGTCACTTTAGGTGTGCTTGATACTGAGTCTGCTGCAAGTGCTACTTATTTGAATGCTTACTGTGATTATCCAGATGAGTTTGATGCTTTAGATGCTTATAGGACACTTACTGGTAGGCTTGACATTCTTTATTCTGCTAGTCGGTCTAAGGCTAATTTGATTCAGAATGCCACACCGCTATATTCACCATTTCTTGGCCTTTACATTTTATGGATGCACTGAGGACACTACTATCCTCTCAAAACTTGAGTTATTTTTCTTATGGTGTATGGTCACTGGGAGACGTGTAAATCTTGGGTTTTGGCTTGTTACCCAGTTTGAGAGCATCATTCATTCTAGACGGGATATGTTTTTAGGGTCTATTATTACTATGATAGCTGTTAGACAGGGTGTCTTGGATCTTGATGCACATACTTTGCCTGTTGTGTGTGCCATGCCTCCTTTGGATTTGCCTGTTTTAGAGTCTATGGGCTTATTGCACTGCGAGGAGAGAGGTTCTTTTGTTTTTGCTCTTGCAGGTCCCATTCTTCCATGCCAACAACACCTCTTCCATAAGAGAAAGGACACTGCAGCCGCACCTTCAACATTCGCTTCTCCTGCTGCCTAGCCCGAGGCCTCTTCATCTTTGGTATCTTGCATGAAATGTTTAGAGGGCAAGCTTGACTCCCTTACTTCCACGGTCATCGAGATCCACAACGTACTGCATGCCGTTGCGCGCCATTTGGGGTTATCTTGGCCCCCACCCTCCGTTTAGCCGCGCGTCTGCCTCCTCCATAGGGAAGCTTTCTTTCCTTTTTCTCTCATTTTTCTTATTCTTTTTTGAAAATTTAGCTTCCCTTATGTTGTTGATGATTCCACATTGGGGACAATGTGAGGAGTCAGTGTGGGGGAGGATGTGCTTTTGGAAGTGCTTGTTTGTGATTTAATTGTTTTTCTAGTTTATTTTTGAATAATTCATTGATTACTTAGTATTATCCTACTTATTCCATGAGAATTTGTGTTGTTTTCTTTGTATATACAAATTTTTTGCATATTTCCTTCTTGCCTTGAAGTGTGGTTGATTTTCTCTTTTGAGCTTATGAGAAGCGTTCTTTGCCCTTTAACTAGTTTCTTTTGCATTAAATTGGCTCTTTGGAATTTTAGGCAAGTAATAGTAGTCTTTATTGTGATCTTCTATCTTCTTCATACCGTAGATAGCATCCCTTAGTCACTCTATTCTTGTGCAAATCATTTCGACTTCATTAATAGGTGGAACTTTAAATTGCTTGTGCTTAATTCATTGTTGTACACATTTTAAAATTCTATTTAACTTATCTGAAGTGCTACTTTTGGATGTTTGGATGTATGATTTGGGAGGATGGAAGGTGCAAATCACGCAAAGCGATGTAAAAGGTGAGGAATAAAAGAGAACAAAAAAGCAGTAATGCACATGAGTTCTCTAAAAAGTTGCAAAAAAAACAAAACAAAAAGAAAAAATATAAAAGAAAAATATTTTTGCAACGAATAAATGAAAAACGATGAGTGGAGAAGGCACCTTCCTTCCTTTTGAAAAAAATGACACCACGTCCCAGAGTATTGTACTTTAGTAGGTTAACCTTATGTTGTGGGATGTGGCAACTTAAATTCTGATGGAACTTAATAAGTTGTGTGCATAAATTTTCAAGTCTTTCTATTTTGTACGTAATGGGATGTCTTAAGGTTATTATGTACTGGTATGGTGTTGATGGAATAAACAATGATGATTATTCCCTTACTTTTCTTTCTTTCCAAATTTTCAATATTTTGTAAAACGAGTGCTGTTGCGGGGTGAAGAGTGTTTCTTTGTGAGATTGATTGAGACTTTGGTCATGCTTGAGGATAAGCATGGAATAAGTGTGGGGGAATTTGATAGCTTATAAATTAAGCATAAAATGTTATATATTTGATTATTGTTTATGGGTGAGTTTTGGCTTAAATGAAGACTTTTCACTTGGTTTTCATATTTTCCATAGGAAATGTTACATTTGTCAAAAAGGAAGCTTTTGAGGCTAATTTCGTGAAGTTTTTTATGAAGCTATCAAATTGGTGCTAAGTCTTCAAAAATGCTTCTGGAAGTCTGCAGTTAGCACTTGGGCAAGCACAGGGAGAGACCAGTCCAAGAGAGAGAATAGCTACTGGAAGTATTGTAATAGCGGTTGGGCAAGCACTATGTAGCCAGCCCGCAAGAAAGAGAAACGCTTCTGAAAGTCTTGGCATAGCGCTTGGGCAAGCGCAAGCGCTATGCGATCCACACCAGCAGCTTAGAGAAAAGCTTTTGGAAGCTTTGTAATAGCGCTTGGGCAAGCGCTAAAGAGCTGCGACCTGGATTTTTACAAATCGTATCAGACGCGAGGAAATCTTTTAAGTGCAAGCTGGCCTGAATAGTACCATCGGTTCGGGACTTGCTATTATTTCGATTCGAAAAAATTACTACATGTGTCTAATATCTTATTTAATATTTTTGGAGCATATTTGCATGATTTAGGTGGATAGAAAATATTTCATAAATATTTTTGAAGAATTGCGGCAACTAATGAATATTATTTTTAGTGTGATTTATTAAGGAATAAATGAGGAATTATTTTTGTGGAGTTAATTTAATTAATTTATGGAGTTAAATAACATTTAGAAGAGAATTACTTGAGGAATATTTAGAGCCATTGGATGAGATTACCTAGGACTTGATCATAGCCCTTGATTTAGCATAAAATAAGATGTCAAGTTTGACTTCTCCACCTAAAATCTACCACTCACCAAGCAGCACCCACATCTTCATCTTCTTCTTCTTCCACCATCTCCACGCCACTTCTTCTCCTTCTTCTTCCTCCATTTTCTTTCATTTTCCTACCTCAAAATCTCACTAAATCACTTGATTTAAGCCTTGAATTAATAAGCAAGCACTGAAACATAAGCTAAGGAGTAAGAATTTGAAGCTTTAAGTTGAGGAAATTGAGTTCTTACCAAGAACAAGTAAGCAGTGATTTTTGATTTTGAAGGATTTAGTTAAGGAATTTATAGTATTTACATGTTAGATTATGCATTAAATTATGCTCTTTTCATTTCTAATGTTAATTTTTTATTTTGATGGGAATTTCTCCTACTTTGAAGAGGTTGGAGAACCATCCTCAAAGGGCAAAGAGAAGGTCAAGGAATAGAGTCTTCTAAGCTTGTTTAAGCTTAATTAAGAGGTTAGTGCAATAATACTTTTATTTCTCTTTCAATTTCCTTAAGTTTTCAATTCTTAGGTTTTGAGTGAATTTGGTGATTTGTGAATTATGTTGGGAGAAATGAATATTTGATTGTTTTAACATGATTTTTCATGATTTCTAAGCTTGATAAAATGTTTGGAAGGGAAAGGAAACAATTCCTCCCCATTAGACTAAGAGAGGTCGAACCCTTGATGGGTGAAGGACATCTTGTTCTCTTTGATTTCCAAGCTTGATTTCAACTTAAATGAGCATGTTAATAAGTAATTTAATGGTAATTAAAACCCCTCTCTTGAATTTCAATGTTTAAGCATTTTTGCAAAACTTAAAGAAGGTTTTGGAAGTGAAAAACATGAGTTTCAAGGCTAAATATTTTTAAGTAATGCTTTTAATGTTTTGATTATGAATTCTTGGTTTGAAATATGATGATTTATGAAAGGGAAACCCTTTTCCTTTTGATGGCTTAAAGAGGCCGAACCACCCTTAAGTGGTAAGGCATGTTTTCATTCTTTAAAAATTTGGTCTAAGTATATTTATACTATAATAACTATATATGTGTTAATTGTGTTCATTTGAAACTTACTAAGTATGATAAAGGGAGAAAATGACATTATTTACAAGTTGAAAGTTATGAATTTTAAATGGAAGTTGATAAGTTACAAAATATGTTATTTGAAATTTATGTATAAGAAAATATGATAACTTAAGAGGACTAGTTTTGTTTTGGGCTCAAGTGTGTTCAATTGAAATGTGGTAGGATGAGGTTTATTCCGGTATGAGCATGCTCGGCTATTAGCCTTCTGTTATGTTATGCTATGATCATATGCTAGGGTTATCAACCCTTTTCTGGATAAGCGGACGTGCTTATCAACCAATGGCGCTTTCAAAAGCCAATATTCTGGTGGTGCTTTCACAAACCACAACCGGTGGCGCTTTCATAGGCCAATTTTCTGTTTCTGATATCTGTGAAATCAAATCTGCTTATATTTCTTTTAGAATACGTATGAGCCCTTAACTAAAAGTAAGCTTGTTTTTATTATGAAGAGAGAAGGAAATGCATTTAAATGAGTACCTTATATGCATTTATAATTTTGCTAACTTATGGTTAAGTTTTCATAAGATTTTATGTTTTAAGTATCTTCGGTATATTTGGAATTTGATAACCTATTTTTTTAAGCATTTATTATTGTGAAATATAATCGAGTGTTTTATTTAGTACCACTGAGTCTTCCACTCAGCATGTTAATTTCTATTACGCGCAGGTAAGAGCAGTGGGTGTACTTGAAGACTCAAGGGGAAGCATCAGAAGAGAGGCTCTATTTTGGGTAGAATATGTATTAAAATGTATATATATTTTGGCATGTATTGGAAACATTGTAAAATGTATTGGAGTTGTAAATATTGAAAATGTAAATAATGAGATTAATGGTTATATAAGTATTGTTATTTGATTATGTTTATGGTGTACGAATGGAATCATATATTTATATATTCTTTTGAATGAATGGTGTATTAGTATGATAGAACTTAATAAAATTAATGAAACCCTTTAGAGGTGCTTGTGACATATTGTGTTGAATTGAAGTTTTGGAGAAATTATATTGGAAGTGTGTATATTTTCTTTGTGTGGTAAGTTAATTTTTAGGAGAGACTCTTGCAAAATTTTCATAGAAATTTCCTTAAACTTTATTTTTTTTTTAAAATTTTTAATTACTTGCCTCCTTATGAAAATCTAACCACTTCAAATATGTAATCTAGAGTTTATAAGTGATATAAGATGGTGCTCCGGCATCGAATGTGGCATCCACTGTCTGGTTTTCTAGGATTGAACAACGGGTGTTACATTTGTAAAATGGCAAGCATCTTATGGCTAAGCATGATATAACTCTCTCGAGAGTTGTGATCCTTCCATTTAGCTTTTGATTTAATTCATAGCCTTGGGCGGTTACATTTCTAGTTCACTCATATTTTTTATGAATTTGCTTTGATCCCTCTTTATGAAATCATAAATCCCAAGAAATTTTCTTGTAGTGACTCCAAAAATATATTTATTAGGGTTTAATTTCATTCAATATCAATAAAGTATTTGGACAACTTTTTCAAGATCCTACGCATGATGTTTGACATTTTTTGTTTTGACTATCATGTCATCTATGTAGACTTTAACTAATTCACCAATTAACTATTTGAACATTTGATTAAACAATCTTTGATATATAGCTCTTGCATTTTTCAATCCAAACGACATTCTTTAGAATAATAGGTTCTCTTATCTATTATAAAGGTCGTCCTTTCTTCATCTTCTTTATCATGTTACTGCATCCATGAAACTATATATTTCATAACCAGTAGTTGAGTCTACTAACTGATTAATATTTGGAAGGGGATATAAATCTTTTGGACAAGTTTTATTGTGATAAGGTTGTGGTAACTGCTTCCGTTAATTGTGTATATTTGTTATTATCTTTTGTAACAAATCCTAGTTGTATATGTACTTTATGTATACTCAAAGAAATATCCAATAAAGAATAAGTTAAGTTTCCAAATATACCATAAACATCTATATGATATCAGAGCCTCTGTGCTAAAGTGATCGTTGTTTTCTTCTTTGCCCTCATCTTTTTTTATCTGCGTATTCAATGGCTGATCTTTCTTCTCAGTCTCCAGCTTCTCCTAAATCTGCAACCTCCGGTTCTTCGACTGCCACTACTGTATCTTCTTCTCTTGTGATGCCATCTTTTCCAATACCCAATATAACACAGTTTATTACGATTAAGCTTACCTCCTCGAATTATCTACTTGGGAGGCTCAAATCATGTGGCTTCTCCATGGTTATAAACTGGCATTGCATATTGATGGCTCAGCTTTAGTGCCACCTCAGTTTTTGGAAGGTGGAGGATTAAATCCTACATATTCTAACTGGTTTTCCAGGGATCAAATAGTTAAGAGCTGGATTAACTGCTCTGTTTCGAAATCTATCATGCATCAGATTCTTTGTTGTACTACAGCGAAGAGGCTTGGGATAAACTCTTTATGATTTATTCCAAAGGCGCCAAGTCTCCAGTTCAGCAGCTGCCCAAGCAATTAAAGCATCTTAATCGAGGTACTGATAGTATTGATGATTACATGAAGAAAGCCAGGTTAATATCCGATCAACTGAATGCATTTCAGAGTCCTATTTCTGATGAGACTCTTGTGTGTGATGTGCTTGAGGGATTGGGTCATGAGAATCGACCTTTACCCGAGCACTTGAGGCACGTGATACACCCATATCAGTTGATGAACTCTATGCTTTGTTATTAAGCGAAGAAACGCAGCTGCGTTTAGATACTCTTGCCATGAGTTCTGCAGTTCCACCAACTGCACACTATGGGTATTCTGGATGAGGAAATGGTGGTCGATCTTGTGGACGTGGTACTCGAGGTGGTCGAGGTCAGCAATCTGGTAATGGACGTGGGCAGTCCTCTTCTTCGTATTTTGGTGAACGCCACAATCAGTCAGCTGTGTTGACTTGTTTCAAGTGCAATGGTACAGGGCATATGTAACGCCAGTGTCCGTCTCCAAGAGCTGCACCACCTCAAGCTTATGTTGTCAAAATTGAATCTGATCCAACAATAAAGGCCTGGACGGTTGATTTTGGTGCTAATTATCATTTGGTGGCTGATCCGGAGAGTCTTGTTCATCCTGTTCCTGTGACTGATAATAATGCTCTTACAATTGCAAATGGTAAAACACTTCCCATTCTTTCTCGTGATTCATTGTAACGTTCCGTTTTTCAGTGTCTTTCGCAGTGTCAGTAATAGTGATTTACCGGTCTATGAATAGTACCATCGGTTCGGGACTTGGTATTATTTTGGTCTGGAAAAATTCCTATACATGTCTAATGTTTTATTTAATATTTTTAGAGCATGTTTGCATGATATAGGTGGGTAAAAAATATTTCATGAATATTTTTGGAGAATTAAGACATTTAATGAGTAGTATTTTATAGTGTAGTATGTTAAGGAATAATTGAGGAATTATTTTTGTGGAATTAATTTAATTAATTGGTGGAGTTAAATAATAATTAGAGGAGAATTATTTGATGAATAATTAGAGCCATTGGATGAGAATACTGGGGACTTGATCATAGCCATTCACTTGGCATAAAATTAAGAAGCCAAATTTGACTTTTCCATTTAAAAGTTACCACTCATCAACACCACATCTTCATCTTCTTCTTCCTCTCTTCTCCAAGCCAACTTCTCTCTCTACTTCCTCCATTTTTCTTTCAATTTCTCTACCTCTAAACTACCTTAATTTGATGAATTAAACCAAAGCTTGGTGATTTAGCTTGAAGAACTAAGTAAGAGAAGTAGTTTTTGGAGTCCATAAGCTTAAGAATTGGACTTTCTACCCAAATAAAGTAAGTTCTGATTTTTGAGTTT
>CANUEX010217248.1:0-22282 GCA_948099535.1 Jatropha multifida | reverse complement strand
TTTAGCTCTTTATCTACAAAATGTTGTATGTAGCCTTGTAATGCCTCTTTCAGCCTTTTTGCCTTGGATCTAGTTATTGGTCCCGTTGGGAAGGCGAAAGGGTCCTTAACTCCAGGCCCACACTCTATGCTCATATCAGCTCACCATTATATCCTTAAAAAATTCTGAGGAAGTTTGGCCCTATATCGAGTATGTATTCTTTTAATTAATATTCATTAACTTTTATTTTACTTATATGAGGCAATTTCTCATAAGTTATTATTACAGTCAATATAGGAATGCATTACCAACAATGAGGGACTCGGAGTTAATGAAACGATACATATCGGAATTCCCTATATGGTTCTACAAATGTGTACATATCTGAATTCTAAGACTATTCTCTTTTTTTAAGCAACTTTTACAATTTCTAACTCATAAACGTTGAACATTTATGATTAATTTCAACACATTATACAGGTGGTCGAATTACACACACAAGCTTATGTGCCAAATGACCTTCTCCAATTAGCCAATGGCCCTTTGACACATTTTAAGAGATACACTGGTTATATAATAAATGGTTATCGATTCCATTCTTTAGATCGTCAGAGAAGCAAGAGTAGTCAAAATTCAGGTGTGTTATCCAGAGGTGATGATGATTCCCCTAAGAAAGAGTACTATGGTTTACTAGAAGAGGTGTGGGAGTTGCAATATGTTGGCAACCATAGTATTTTCCTATTCAAATGTCAGTGGTTTGATGTTCAACATAAAGGGACTAGTTATAAGGAAGACAATTATTCAATCACAAGTGTTAGAGCTAATCGTCGTCTTAAATCCAATGAGCCATTTATATTAGTTTGCCAAGCTGAGCAAGTCTTTTATATAGAGGATCCAAAAGATCCAAATTAGCTTGTTGTAATAAAAGCACATCCTCGTGATGTTTATGATATACCCACATTAGTGAATGATGATGTGAGTCACTCAAATATCATAGATGATATTGAGGTATTTCAAGAAGAAGAACACCCTACATATTGTCATTCTAAAGCACAATTAGATCATGATGATGAGGTTATTTTGGATAGACATGATGTAGAAGCGGAAGAAGTACCTCGCTCGATTGTATTGGAAATTGAAGAGCAATTAAGGCATAATATGTTTTCGAGTCAAAACTTTGCTGAAGAAAATGATGAAGAAGACTATAGTAGTTCTAATGAAGATGATGATGACTAAAGGTTACCTATTATTTTGTGTTACTAGAAATATAATTATGAAAGCATGAGTACCATTAATTTATTTAATTTACAAATAGAAATGATTTATTTAATCTCTTTATTGTTATATGCAACTAATATTATTTATTTTTATTTTTAACAGAAAGAATATGGTAGGAACAAATAAAGGTAGAGGTCAGACAAGGAAATCAGCACCTGCATTGAAGATGAAAACGCATCATGGAGACCATTCAGATATTCCAACTCAATTTTCTTCACAATATACTCCACCTGCCCACTGGTTGCAACGACACAAGGACAAAAGTGACAAAGTTTCAAGAAGGGTACAAGGTATATATATAAATATATCTTCATTTTATATTATTATTATCAAGATATTAAAAATATTTTATTTATTTTATAATGTATTTCATTTCATAGTTTGATAATTTATTGTAGGCCCCTCTAAGAACAAAGAAAGTATAAATCAATTTTTACATAGTCAAGTGAACAACCAAGGACATGTTAAACTTTTCATAAATTTTTACCAAGACATCACTCAACTTAAATCTCATTCATTGGAATTTCTATATTTGTAATTTTTTTCCTTTTTTTTTTAGATTTGTCAATGCATCATAATGAAGCAGGTCAAGATCTACCTCCCATATCAAATGATCCGCTGTTGGATAGGAATTTTGAAGGTTCACCAACTTTGATAAGTAATTTTTATTTAATGTTCTCAAATTTGGAATAGAATATTAAAATTTTTTGCCTAACTCTCAATATAGGGAAAAATCAGCACAATAGTAATTCAAATCAGTATGGGCAATATCAACCGCATGAACCTACCATAGCAAGAGCTAGTAATCGCTATCAAATTTTTATATTTATTATATATCACTTGTGTTTATACTATATGGTTTATTTGTAACATTCGTACTTTCTACCAGAGTCACTTATGCATAATGTCAATGAGGATGGAGCTTCACATTTTAACTTATATGAAAAAGGTATGCAACAAAGGCATATTGGACGTACAACAAATTTGCAAGGTACAAAAAATAATAATTATATGATTAATCAATGCAAGTGTTTTATTATATCTTTGAGCTTAAAATATTTTACTGTTGCTGTGATTATTATAGATGAAGTGTGTTTGGAGTAGTATATTAGAACATGATATGATTTTTCCATTTAATTAGATTACAAAGGTTGCACCATGAGACAAATAAATATACAACTTAGACATTATTAGTGGATAGAACTAATTACCAGAAGCCACGAAACTAGTAGTATTTATCTTAGGTTGCATTCATCAACATAACCAAGTTGATTCCTTATCCTGTAATCCAAAATTTATGAAAAGATTTTATAAACAAATTAGAGACTATTCCATTCATAAAATGATGCTTAAAAAAAGATAACAAATATAATCCTTAATATGTCTAATAGGTCTAAAATCAAAAGATTAAGAGAGCAAATTTTATTGTTTAGAAAATTAAACTTCAAAACAAAGCATAGAACAAAAGCCAAAAGGAGACTCATATTACTATCTCTATTGTGTTCTATTATTGCTATCAAATGTGTAAAACAACCAAAATAAACCATGAAAGGAAATTAAATGGATTCCCATAAACCAACCAAAACTCAATATTGTAATCCAACAAAATAGTGGTCACATAGGTATAAGATAAAAGGAAACTTTTCTTGATATTCAATTTCAAAAATATAAATTATTGCATTATTTTATTTGACTATTTCCTTTTTTTAAAGACATAAATAAATCAAATTAACACAGGAAAGAAATATATAAACATAATCCATCATGGGGTGAGAATCAATACAAAAACTAATTAACATTTTTACCATGCCAAATTGAAAATTTCATTTTATTATCTTTCTATCTTACGAAATAATAAGTTCATTCAACTAGAAAAATTCCACTTATAAATTCAGCTGCTAATAGATGAATTCTTAGGTCAAGTAAGCTCAATTAAGTATATAAATAAATCTGACACAAATAAGCTTTTATAAGCTCAATCTATCGATCACTTATTTTATGAATTATCCAATAATATGGTATGAAAAAAAAGAAATTTTCATAAACAAATAAAAGATTTTTTCATGCTTGAGAGAGTTTTGTTGTGTGTGTAGGTGGTGCATTATTACTGGGTGGTCGATGAGTAACTTGATAAACTTAAGATTTCTATACATGACATTAAAGATAAGAAGAATGATTCATTATTAGAAAAAAAAAATAATGCACATGTTTAAGGCCTGCAGAACTGCACATGAAAAAGAAATTTTCATAAACAAATAAAATAAATTCTTCATGCATTTACTTCATTTTCCAGAACTGCAGTAACATATTTAAGGCCTTAAACATATAAACCTTTTGTGGCCTTGATTTTCTATTGTATCTATATGACATTATTAGAGGTAACAATCAGATTTTGAACAATAATAGGACAAACATTAAAGGACAAAACCAATAACTTTCCAAACATCAAATTGTATCTGTGACTTTGGATTTGAACCAGAGTAATTTAAAGTTAAGTTAATTTTTCCATGAGGAAGGGTATTGTAAGAGGTTCTTCATCAAGATCAATAGGAAAACTCATTGACAGACTTTGGCTTCTCATTTTTCTCAAAGTCTTTAATGGTTTAGTCTTCTAGGAACATTGCATCTTTGCTTCTTATAATCTTCTTTTCAACTGGATACCACAACTCATACCGAAATTCTATGTATTCGTAACCCATGAAGATACACTACTATGACTTGGAATCAAGCTTGGATCTTTCATCTTTGGGAATGTGAACAAGGGCCCTACATCCAAACACCCTAAGGTGATCATACAAAACATCTTTCCCTATCCACCTCTTTTTTGGTACATCTCCATTAAGAGAAGCCGAATGAGAAAGGTTAATCAAGTAAACTGTAGTCCTCATTGCTAGAGAGCATACATCGAATCTTTTCACAAATGATTCTATTCATTCTCTCAGCAATCCATTTTATTGTGGAGTTTTAGGAACTGTCTTCTCAAGTATGATAACGTGCTCCTTATAATATTTTTCAAATGATCCTCTATATTCACCACCATTGTCATATTTGACACACTTCAACTTTCTTCTCATTTCTTTTTGGGTGCTGGTATGAGAATATTTGAACATATCTAGCATCTGATCCTTCAATTTTATAAGAAAGGCCCACACCTTTCCGGAGTGATCATCAATTAAAGTAACATAATACGTGTAGCCACTAATAGACTTATCAATCATTGAGCAAACATCGGTATGTACCAAATCTAAAATACTGGGTATTTTTTATGGAGAAAAGGATCTCTGAAATGAAACTCTATGTTGTTTGTTACATAAACAATCATTGTAGGTCTTTAGTGGTGTACCTGTAAAGGGTAGGATATTCTTTTTAGTGACAGTCTCATGTCCCTTCGCACTCAAATGACCAAGTTGTCTATGCCACAACTCTGTGGAGGAATCTTCAACTGCGTACAAATCTTAGTTTGGGTATGATAAAAAGTATTCTACTTCTTTCCTTTGCCAAATATCAAGTTACCTCTTGAAAGCCTCCACATACCATTAGCAAAAGTATTCTCATAACCCAAATCATCAAGCAGATGAATAGAGATTAGATTAAAGCGTGCATCAAGAGTCTATCTCACATCTTCCAACCAAAGTTCATGGCCAATATTAGTTTTAATACATACTCTCCCAATGCCACAATGTTCAGCAAGAGTACCATTTAACATTTTGACATAACCGAAATTTCTAAGAGTGAGAAAGGTAAAATACTCCTTCTTGGAAGCAATATGGTATGAACAGGCTGAATGAAGCACCTAAGTGGAATATTGATTGGTGGAAGTCTTATTAGTATCATCATGAGAAACACATATGTCACCATCAACTAAAGCGTCACCATCAACTAAAGCATCACCATCAATTGCAACTAAAGGTGACTCTATTTCTTCTTTCTCCTCATTTTTCTCCTTTGCCTATTTCTTCTTCCATTTCCTGCAATATCTTCCATTTTCTCCTTGACTTGGGACTCCCCCTTGACTTATCACTCCTATATGGATTTTGTGGTTTTCTGGTTTCATTCCCTCCCCCTCCCCCCCCCCCCCCCCATTTCTGTGACTACAACAAATGCTTCTAAATGGCTACTCGATCATTGTTCCTTACGTCTGGCTTCTTCATTTAGAATATTATCCTTAATTGTATTTAAGTTTAGCTTCCCTTTAGGAGCTGAGTTGCTGAAGTCTCTCAGTTATTTGATAAGAAACTCAATAGAAGTAATGCTTGCACCTCATCATCTAGCATTAAATTCATAGTAGCCAATTGATTCAAAATTTCTTGAAATTTATTCAAGTGTTTAGAAGCATGTATCCTTCTCTATACTTTAAATTCACAAGCCTTCTTATCATAAAGGCTTTATTCTATGCGTTCTTTAGTTCATACATGTTCTCAAGGTTTGTCCATAATGATTAGGCTTTCATATCCTGAGCAACATGGTGAATACCACTGTCTGATTATCTCAACAACCTTTCTATCAATTTTCTTTCATTCATTATCAGGTTTTTCTGTTGGCTTTACTCCTTTCAATTCAATACTCAAACAGATCTTTGCTATACAAAAGGTCTTCAATATTGGATAATTGGATGAAGTGAGTTTAGCCATACTACCCATCAATTTGTCATCCATAACTTATTTATGGGATTTGATGAACAATAATTGTTTATGTAAATAGTAATAGTATACATGAATAGCGATAGTAATAGTATACGTAAATAGTAACAGTGAACAGTACTGGACTTAATAGTAATGGACTGTATAACAGTAACTCCAATAGGAATTATTCAACATAAAATTTAAGTTTTTATTTTACTATTCATCACTTCGTTATTTCTACAACTGTTTTCCTAACGAACTGCCAAAAGATTCATTGTATTTTTCTCTTCGTCATGGTATATTTATTTTCGAAATATATCCACGGATCTAGTATTAGTCTTTGACTAACTGAACTTTAAATAAGGAAGTAGTTCAAGAAAAATAGTACATGCTTAAAAGAATTATTGATTATAATACTTGAACTTGCCGAAACCAGGCTCTGATACCACTTGTCAGGTCCCGCAATAAAATCAAGAGAATAATTACAATAGCAGAATAATAAAATATGACACACAAAAATTTACGTGGTTCACCCTTAATTGTTTTAGGGCTACGTCTACAGGACAAACTCTGAATATTTCTTCCACTATTCAAAATGGTAGGCTTACAAAGAGATTAATACAAATAGGATAAAAATAGTGACACTCGCAGTGTTTTCCAAAATACCTAAAAATAATTTCCTAACTATTTTTGTCACTCCCACATTTTAGGAAAACTTTTACTAAAACTGAAATCTCTTTCTTTTTTTTTTCTTTTTTTTGCACCCTCTCACTTGCACACACTCACATCTATTTATAAAAAAAAAGAATGAATAAGTTAAAAAAGTTTAAGTGAGGTAGTTCACCAGTCAAAGAAAAAAGAAAAGAAGAAGAAAAAAAATATTGGACTATGCGCACTTTGATGACTAAAGAGAATAGTAAAAAAAAAAATTGACGGTGCCCACTTGAATAGAATTAAGCCAACAGATCTCACTATTTCAATGAAGAAGCCATTGAAAGTTGTTTTGTCTCCTAGATTTTAATTAAGTTGTGTTTAGTTTACTGGAATTGGTATGTATTATTAGTTGTTTGAGTTTTTAAGTTGTGTTTGTGTTAATGGTTGTATGAAATGGGAAATAAATTGACATAAAAATTATCAATTGATGTTTCTGTTTTTATGGTTACTTCAAATTTATAAATATTTTTCAATAATTTATTTCTTTCTTTTTTTAAGCACATCTTCGTGGAGGCTATATTCAAGTAAAGCGTTTTTAATTACGATAATTTCTCACATTTTTTTATCTTTAATATTAAAAGTAAGATTCGCTTGAAAATTTTATTACGATTATAGTGAAGTATGTAAAATATATTCATGAAATCATGTAAAAAATTTACTACAATCATATAGTGAAAAAAACTAACAGTTGTATTAATAAGTATTAAAAAAATTTAAATTGAATAGAGTTAAGTCAATATTCACATAGCAATAAGTGATTCAAAAAATATTTTTAGATTATGTATAGTGAACCGTAATGAAATATAATATAACATAATTGACCGAATGTTTTTTACATTATCTTCTGTTTCATTAAGGGTCATTAAATTTGCCTTAAATATATTAATATCAATATATTTTTATCTATGAAAATATCTTAAACTTTTAATTTACGTATATCTACCTAACTACTAATTTTATAGCAAAAAAAACATAGAATTATAGGAGTTTCATATTACCAACTCCATTGGTATTAATTCAATCTTCACCATCAATGGCAAATAAAGAAAAAAAATTAAACTGCAAAAATCAAAAATAAAAGAATACATATTATTGATGGCAATAACATAGAATATGGACAAAAGCAACATCCTGTAAAGAGATCTCTTCACATGACAACATTTAAAGTTTTTATAATGTTATATAATACTTTTATTCCTTTCTATAATCCTCCTTAGTCCTCTTCACAATTTCAATTAGAGTTGCACTTGTATTTTGATTATGAAAATAAAAATTTTGTACCTAGAATATTTTTTTTTTAATTTTGTTGAAAGATTGAACTACCAAATAATATTGTGAACTATACAATAGTGTAGTCAGTGCTCTTTTAAGTTTACCAAATTGATGAAAACTATTTATAATTATTAAAATTTATATTTGAGACTTTCCATTTTTTATGTTTTTATAAAGAATGAGAAGATTTATCAGGCTATATCTAATTGTCCATCTAAAATACATTTTTTTCAAGTAAATGAGTCCAGGACTAGAATAATATCTAATATGATTTTAATTGGCTTAACTTATAAAAAAAAAAACCCTAAGCTATGCGACTTGTTATAAAAATGTCCTAAACTGACATTCATCTCTCTGACACTATAAATTAAAAGTTTTGTATTATTAACACCCTAAATTCAATTTTAGCTATAATTTTGAATAAAGTGAGTCCCATATAACTATGTTGGATTAATTTAACCCAACATATCAAAACTCATCATTTTTTTCTAAACTCCACCACTCCCTTCTTTCTTCTCCTCCTTCCTTCACGACAGTAGTTCATGATTTTTTATTTAATTTTGATTTTTCCTTTTCTTGTTTTCGATCAGAAATGGATTTTCACAGCCTCACAAGGAAAGATCTCTAAGCTCTCTGCAAGAAGAACAAGATTCCAACTAATGACTAATGTCACCATGGCTGATGCTCTCAAAGCTCTTGAGAATGTAGTTTTCGTTTTTCATCCTCATGTATCAATTTCATCTCTATTATCTCTGTCTACAGTCCTTTGAATGAATGAGTGTGTAGCGAGTGCTCTCTTTAAACCCACCGAGAAAGCAAAACACTCTCAAAGATAGGATCTTTTGAAGCTTGGTATTCTCTTTTTTGAGCTTCCTTTTCTCTTCACTTTTAACGGCTATTGTGATTTGCTCGATGGGTTTTTGCTTATCTTTTCTTAGCATTTGTTTGTTTGTTAGTGTCTGGATTGTTATTCATGGGCCTAAATCCCATTTTGTAACCACATTGGATTGCATATTTATCCTAAGATTATATTAAGATTTTTTTTTAATAACTCCCTAGTTAAAAGACAAAGATTAATTAACACTAGTATCTCCCTATACGTTAATCATTCTCAGTAACCTCTCCCACCAATATCTCCAATGAGATAACCAACCCAAAAATACCTTAGATTTTAGAGTGTGCAATTATCTGTAGACGACTTTGGTAGTCACTTATATTGACAACAAGTGGATATATTCTTACTATTTGTTCGTGCTACAAAAAGGTGTAGGAACAATTATTGGGCTTGTAATCTCAAGCATAACATCATAGTAAAGTTTGATTTTCTCTCCAAAGAGGTATTTCGCTACTCTTCTTTAATTATTGTGATTGTTCTTTTTTTTTTCCTAATAGTGATATCAGATCTTGTGATACTTGATTTTCACTTTAAGGACGATTTATTCCTGTGAGATTATTGGATTTTTTTTATATTTTATACCATAGATCCAGAATATATATATATATATATATATCATATGAATAATTAATAATATCGAATAAATTTAATTTTAAGTTCAAAAGGCTACTGTTAAAACTACAGTCAGGTTTGTTTACAGTTTCTTTCCATTATTTTAAGAATATAATAAATTTGTGATTGCCAAAATATATATATATATTTTTGTGTTTAAAGTGGCGAGAGACCATTGTTATTGAAACTTAATCATAATAAAAAAATGTTATTTTTATTTTGTGGCAAATGGCCAAGGACAACAAAACAATTAAAAGAATTGTTGTTTTGATTAAAGTAGCAACAGGCCATAGATAATGCCAAAATAATTAAAAAATAATTTTTTCTTGTTTTGTGAAGTGGCTTAACCCCACTATAAAGGAATTTTTTTTACTTGTTTTGGCAAAAGGCCAACCTTATTTAAAAGAAAAAATTAATTCCTTCAAGTGGCAAAAGACCACTGTCTCTTTTTTTACAATGTTTATTGTCCTTTTTAATTTTCTTTCTTTTTCTTTTCTTGCTTATTTTTGCAAGGGCCTACTGAAAATTAATAAGTTTTTTTAATGGCAAAGCGCCACTATGTTCTTTTATTTATTTTTTCATACAGTAGCAAATTAAATACATTTTTGATTTTCAGTAGGCAAATTGCCATTGTTTTCATACTAATAAAAAAATTAGGATTTTTTTATATAGGTATGAGGCCACTGTTCTCAGAATAATTATAAATTGTATTTATGATAAAAGGACATTGATTGTAAAATTTGGACTTGTTTTAATTTTGGGTGCATATATTTTTCTTTGGTTTTCAAATTTTTTTTAAGTAGAAATTATATACATATTGTTAATGTATGTAATTAATACTCCATATTTTTTATGATAATTTTATTTATAGAGCTATAATTTTTTTTGTGTTATGTAAGCATAATTATTTTATCTAAAATATATATTGACCTGTTGCACTAAACTATTAAGTCCAACAAGTGATTTGTTTTGAATGTTTATATGATTATGTCATATTGTGAATAAGAGGAATGAGTCCTCATATTTTTTACACATAATTTAATTTGGATATGTCATTTTAATTTACATAGTAAGAGATGATTATTAGTCTTATGAGGGCGAAATTTTTTATTTTATTGTGTTTATTTAAATTTCATATCTGAATTTATTATGTATAAAGTAAAAGGAAATACATAAATGTTAGTGCCTAATTTTTTTTTTTTTTAGTTTTGCACAATGATTGTAGCGAATATGGCTTCTAAGAATTTAGTCCATGAGTTGGCAAACCAAGACAAATTAAACGGTGACAATTATGATATGTGGCATAGAAAAATCCAGTATCTCCTTAATGAAAAGAATGTACTTATTACCTTAACAGAAACCATTGAGCCACCACCTAAACATACAGTCCTTGCTCAAGTTGGCAATAACGGGAAATGACAAAATAACGATTGTAGCGCGTGCTATACAATGTTGAGTTGCATGCACAATGACCTTATTAAAGAGTTTGAGATTTTTCCAACTGCTAAAGCTATATGGGAGCAACTTAAGCTTAAATTTGGTGGCACCACAACAACAAGATTGAGGGCCTTGACTCTCAAATTCATTGAATATGTCATTGATTTAAAACATAGCATGCAAGAGCATCTCAAAACTATGTCTGCGATTATCAGAGAACTAAAAGCAACTGGAGTAGATATCACTGATGAGCAATAAATTTTGGGCCTTTAAAGGTTTTTCCCTGACTCCACTTCGGAACATGTCAAATTGGTGCTAACATAGAATGAAAGCATAAAAAATTTTGATGACCTTTCATACCATCTTTTGCTTGGGGAGAAGTGCAGAGCGGCGAGCTGCAGCACAACAATGGTTGCTCAAGTTGATAGGTACTCAAATAAGCATAAGCACTATAGACAGTAAAAGGTTGGACAACATAAGACAAGGATCCCTCCATCAAATGATGGAATGGTTGGTAAGCACAAAGGTAAACATAGAAAGAAAAATATTAGCAAAGTCAGGTGTTATAATTGTCAAAAGATGGGACTTCGCTTGTGATTGTACTGAGTCGAGAAGGTATTTGCTTATCCTTGCTCTCCAAGCATTTTAGTTTGTTCAAAAATATTTGTTGTTCATGTTCTATCTTGTTGGATTGTAGACACAGGAGCAACAAATCATATAGTGAGAGATCGAGCAAGATATGTAGATTATTACCGAGTACCAGTAGGCAGCTATTATGTAACTATGGAAAAACGGTACTAAGGAAGAAGTCCTTGGAATTGGTTCCTATCTATTAAAGATGCGGATTGGACGTGATTTAATATTACACGATGTGTTGCATGCACCTAGTGTTCGATGTAATCTATTTTCAATTTTAACAATGTTAAAACTAGGATATTCTTTCCATTTTGAAGGAACTCAATTAGAGATTTAGACCTTTGTGGTTATGGTTTCATAAGGAATCAAATTTTTTATCTTGGATTTAGTTTCTAATATAAATAAAATTTTTCTTCTTTTATTATTTTTTATACTGATATTGTTTCAAATTCAATTAAATGACATGCGAGATTGGGACACATAGGACAAAATAGAATGGCTAGATTAGCCAAAGAAGGCCTTTTGGGGTCATTTAATAAAGTAAGTCTACCTATGTGTGAACCGTGCTTAGCGATAAAGCATATAAAAAGACTTTTGGAAAGGCCAAAAGGGTCTCTTCCTTATTAGAGTTAATCCATTTTGACATATGCGGACCTATGAATGTGAGGGCTATCCATGGTGCATCTTATTTTCTCTCATTTATTTATGATTATTCATGGTATGGTTTAATCTTTCTATTATCTCATCGATCAGAAGCTTTAGAGTGCTTCAAACATTTTGTGATTAAGGTTGAGAATCAGAAAGAAAAGAGCATAAAGGCCCTTCAAACTAATAGTGGCTGAGAATATTTATCTGACCAGTTTAAAATGTTTTGTCAGGAGAAGGGGATACGTAGATAATTAACTATTCCTTAAACTCTGCAACAAATGTAGCGAAAAGAAGGAATCATACACTTTTAGAGATGGTTAGGTGTATAACAGCAAAAACTAACCTTCTAATCAGTTTTTGGGGGGATGTGCTTCTTACAGCTGCTTATATACTTAATGAGTGCTCTCTAAGTCCGTTCTCTCTACTCCCTATGAACTGTGAAATGGCGATAAACCTAACTTAGATGGTTTACGTCCATGAGGGTCAGCAGGATATGTTCATAATACATCTCAAAAAAAATGAAAAATTAGTCCCTAGAGCTAATAAAAGTATTTTTATTAGATATCCTGAGAATTCTAAGGGTTATGTGATGTATAGTGAACATCCTGATGGGGGGGATGACAAAAATAGATTCCCGCGATGTGGATTTCTTAGAAAATGATTTCTCGAGCATTGATGAAGTTAAAAAGGATCTTCAACTATATGAGTTACAAGATGATGTCTCAGTACCATAGAATTAGGGTGAAGAAAAGCATTCTTCTCCTATGGATTTTGGAGATAGTGGAGTTAACCACTTCAGATAGGGTCAAGATCCACAGCTACGTAGAAGAAAACGTGGATTGATTCCTCATCGATGTTTTGAGATCGAAGGAGAATCCTTCATGTGTGCCACTGTGGACAAAGATGAACTTGTTTCTTATGATGGCTATAACTTCACATGCTTCACAATAATGGATTGATGCAATGAGAGAGGAAACGAGTTTAATGGCCAAGAATAATGTGTGAGAATTAGTTGATCTTCCATCAGAGTGTAAGACTATTGGAAGCAAGTGAGTTTTCAAAATCAAATGCCAAGCAGGTGGCAATTGATAAATATAAGGCTCGTCTAGTAGTGAGAAAAGCTATACCCAAAAAGAAGGGATAGATTATGATGAGATATTCTCCCTAGTGGTGAGATTGCTTCAATATGCATCACACATCTTGATTGGGAATTGTTCCAAATGGAAGTGAAGACAATATTTCTCAATGGAAAACTAGATGAAGATATATATGTAATAACCAATCGGATTTGTGGCCGAACGTCAAGAGCATAAAGTGTGTCGCCTTAAACGTTCCATTTATGGTCTTAAGCAATTATCTAGGAAATGGTATCATCGGTTTCATAAAGCAATTATCTCTATTAGCTTTATTACGACCAAAGAAGATCATTGTGTGTATGTCAAAAGGGAAGAGAAAAATGTTCTCATCTTATCATTATATATCAACAATATTCTTTTAGCAGGAAATGATTTGGAGTTTTGATTAAGACACTGAAGAGTGGTTGTCCTATACTTCTGAGATGAAGGACTAAGGTCAGGCTAATTATGTATTAGGAGTGAAGATCCAAAGGGATCAATTTAAGAAGTTCTTAAGTTTGTCTCAAGAGACTTACATAAAGAAAGTCTTAGAGCGCTTTAGAATGCATAATTCCAAACTTGTTGATACTCCAATTGACAATGGTCAAATTTTTAATATTGAACAATGCCCAGAAACAGAAGAACAAAAGAAGCAAACGGAAAATGTTCCTTATACAAGTGCAGTTCGCAGTTTGATGTATGTTGTGATGTGTAGTCGACCTAACATTTGCTTTACTGTTGGATTGATAAGTAGATATCAAAGTAATCCTAGAATTGCGCATTAACAAGTAGTCAAAAGAGTTTTAAGATATCTAAGAGGTACTAAGAACCTCATCTATAAAATCATGGCGGGAGCCTTAAGCTAGTTGGATATACTAATGTTGATGGGTCCATAGATCGAGATGAACGCGATCCATTTCTAGATATGCATTCATTTTGGGAAGAGGTGTCATTCCATGGAGTAGCAAAAAGCAAGCTTGTATCTCCTTATTAACCTTTGTGGGGTTATGGATCCAAATAGGTGGATTTTTATTTGAAATCTCTACCTTCCTTATATTGTGATTATCTTCTACTTCTTTGGGTTTCACTTGAATTAAAAGTTATAGAGGAACTGCATTTATTTGTAAATTGATTAATTTTTTGTTACTCTTTATTTTCACTAAAAGTTTCAATCTTGGCTAGTGTAGATGAGTAAGGCAACCATAATTGAGGATGCTATTATGGTGGAGCTAAACCGGCTTTGCTTGGAGTTTCTTGAAGTTGAACGAAGATTTGGGGATGCAGCGTTGTATAGTAATGCAGTGGTGGAGCTTGAGGGTGTGATGGTGGCACAGTCGAGGAATGGAGTTGATAGACGGGCGTTGTTTGCTGTTGGAAGGGTTTTGCCCCCTGTTGATGCTAAGATTGATGATGGAGCATCAATGACTGGGATTCTATGCCAAAATAGAACTATTTTGATACCTTAGGTTAAGTTAACCCAATATGGTTCTATGAAATCCATTTTAATAGTTTTTTCATTCTAAAATCCAAGCAAAATTTGAATTTACGGTGCTAATAATATAAAACTTTTAATTTGTGGTGCCAAGAGGATGAAGATCAGTTTAGGGTATTTTTGTAACATGTCGCACAAGTCAGGGTTTTTTTTGTAGGATAAGCCATTTTAATTTGAACTTTTAAATCTAATTTTCAAAGCTGAGTAGGTATACAATAAGTTTGAACCATTGATTTTATGTAGTTTATCGATTTATTCAACCATGTAAGGATCAAATCAATTAAAATAGGGAATTCTTAAAAATTATTCTCATTTTACCTTTTTTTTTTCCCTCAAAAACTTATTTTTCATTAAATTAATCTATAAATAGATTTATAGACTGCATCTAAGTAAGTCAACCTAATATAAAACTTGAAATATAATTGTTGATGTGTTATAATGTTAGAATACTTGAAGAGTCATACCTCAAGGCATTCTAATGGATCAAACTATTCATATTGTTTTCACATTTAGACAAATTCAAACTTGGTATAAAAATGAGAAAAAATGATTTTTATTATTTCTTTTTTTTAACCATCCAATGTTTGAAGCACACTTACTCCGTTAATTCGGATTCAAGCCGAGAAGATCCTAAAGGGAAAGCTTTCTCATAAATTTTTAAAGGGACTCCATGCTTAGAACTTAAATTCGAAATCTCTTATTAAGGAAGAAGATATTTCTATCATCTCATCTTATTTTGGGATAGAATTTTCGTTATTTAATAAAATTTTGAAAAAAAAGGAAAAATTGCAAACCAATGTGAAAAGGAGGGAAATAAAAATTAAGAAATAATTTAGATCGATGGAATTTGATGATAAAATATAAATATTCTATCATTGCCAAAGCTCCATCAATGAGCCATCATCACCATAATAGAGATTTTTTATTATTCCTTTTTTTTCATTTGATCAATTGAATTTTTGGGTACTATCTTAGCACTCTATCTATTTAATAACCTTTTGAATATTATGTTGAATTAAAAGAGTTAATTATCTGTTGTTTATTGAAGGTGTTGAAATTTTACCGTATCTCATTATACATAATGTCTAAATATTAACTCTTCTATCTAGAATCGATGACCCATTTTGTTAATTGTCTTAGAATGGATTCTGCTGCTATCGTTGATTAAGGACTGCACTTTATAATCCTACAAGAAAAGAGCAACGTCTCCCCGTTAATACTTAGAGGTCTGTGCGCCCTGTGAAATATCTTCAATTAGGACGTTAATACCTATCTGGTGGCCCGATCCAATGAGATAGTGCTTAACACACTTTGTCTAGTGGTCCCCTTTTTCAGTTAAAAGAAAAAAAAAACCCTACATTCATATAAAATTAGGGAATAAGACGGTTAGTAGTTATTTTTTTCAAGTTTGCCACTTTTTTTTTTATTTTTTATTATTGGTTATGAAAATCAAGCGAAAGCCAGCACACAAGAGGTGCAGGGTATAGGGTTTTGCTCGCGCCTCTGCTTCCTGCCAAATATTAGCTCTGCTTCTCTTACTATCTAAACCTAATCATTACATTAACATCTCAAGGATGTGGTATCTATGCGTATTTTACCACCGATTGTTGGATTATAGAAAACCAGAGGTAGAGGCACTTGCAGAGCTTTTTGGGGGTTCTGAAGCTTTGGAATGGAAGCTTCCCCAACATCACCATCCTGACTCTCCTTTTCACTTTGTCAATCTCCCCAATGAAGATGTTGCTCGAAACATCGCCAAACGAAGTTAGTCAATTCTTTTGAATGTAAATTTATTTGCTTTCACTTGTTAATTGAATTGGGTTTTTCTTCTTTTAGCTGTTCAAATGGTAATTTTTCAATTATATCAATGTCCTTGTGAAGAGGAGGAAATGGGGAAGCAGGGAAATGAAAATGTATGCTCAAAAGAGAGTTCTTTTCCTTTTTTTTAATGCTTATGTTCTATTAGTTTGGATACTATGACTTAGTTGAATTAGTTGATTGATCTTTATAGTAGTGTGTTAGTTTGTTTTCCATGTTCTTTTTATGCAATGGATAATCATCACTGAAAATAATATTGGCTGGTTAATCTTAACAAGTCAGTTAAACATATGTTTAGATGATATGGTGTTGAGATAAAAAGGCTCTTATTTTATGGTTGCTTTTATTTTCTGATGACTATATATCTGTTTTGAATTCAGTATATGTTTTTGTAGCTGCTCCGTATTTAGTTATATTGGTTGTTTGTGATCAAATTTTGAAATAATTTCTTTTTCTCCTTGTTAATCCCATTAAGGTAAAGTTCCACATTGTCAGTGACAGACTTTAGCCTTCCTGTCCAGAATGTTGCAGACTTTGTTTTGCTATATGAAAGGCCTCTACTGATGCTGTTATTACACCACAATCTTTTATTTCTAATATTTGCTGTGGATGTAGACATGTCAAGCATGACTTGTTTTATAATATGAAAAATTTGTAGGTATACTTGTAAAAGGTATATATGAACTTTGGGGAGAAGGAAGTAACTGTGAGGAATTGGAAGAAGCTATAATGAGATATCCAGATGAGCAAAAGTTGCCATACTTGACCTCTGAAAGTACATTTAAGATCACTGTTGATAGCTTTGGAAAAGTGATTAGCTTTCAAGAGCAAAATGATCGTATTAGGGGACTTGCTTACATCCCTTTCAAGGTGTGCTGCTTACATTTTGTTATGAATGGGTACTACCTAATAGGCTGGAGATTTCTTGACATATTTAATTGGCTTTAAGGGCAATAGAATACTAGTTCATGCATAGCATCACCAGTTGGATCTGCCTAAGTACAGGAGTGGAATCTTGCTGTTTTAATGACTTGCATATGAATTCCTAGTTCTTCTTTGCTTCCATCTCTCTTTCTCTCACTTACTTCATGGAACTAGTCTATTTTATTGGATAGCTATCTCCATATTTCCTTTTCTCTCATCAAGCTAAAAGGAGAACATTATAACTAATGATGATTGAATATGGTGCTTAGTAGTATTTTATATTTTTCCTACTTCTAGTTTAATTTATTTTTCATTTCATGATTATTCAGTTTGGCAAATTATTATTTCATTTCATGATTTGATTCTTGTCTTGGCAAATCAATCAGGGTCGAGTTAATTTAAAAAATCCAGATCACAAATTCTGGCTTATGGAAACTGATGATTATGGAGTTAATAATGGGTTGCCCCCAGTTCTCCAAAGAAGAATCTTCTTTGGTCGGGAGGTTGGTAGTGCTGACAGGAAGCTCTTACCAACTTATCAGTTAAAAAGCCGCAACTATCTTGGCCCAACAGCCATGGATGCAGAAATGGCTTTCTTAATGGCGAACCAGGCGAAGGTCACACCTGGAAAACTCATCTTTGACCCTTTTGTTGGCACTGGAAGCGTTCTTGTTGCTGCAGCTCATTTTGGAGGAATGACAATGGTTTGCATTTCTTTGTTTTTTCTGATTCATTTTGAAGGTTGTGTTTGGAAAATCATATAAACTATTTGCATACATTACTATTAACTTATATTAATTGTCAGGGTGCTGACATTGATATTAGGGTGGTACGTGATGGACGTGGCCCTGACTGTAATGTTTGGAGCAATTTCAAGCAGGTGAAATATATCTATATGCAGTGTTTACCTATTTCCTGTGTTTTATGGGAATATTATGCTTTTGCATTTCAATACTGTGAGGGAGGACCGTCAAGTTGCAGTTGGATGAGGAATTTGAAATCCGCAGTTTTGGATTTGAGCTTTTTGTTCAGATTGAATAAATAGAGATTTAGGATTGCAAAGGAGCAAAATAATAATTAAAAAAAATAATTTTCATCTAACCTTATTGCCACTTCATCCTTATACAAATTTTCATCTAAAATTCATAAATCTAATCTACATTATTGGTGGATCAATAACCCAAAGAGAACCTATATCATACAAAAATTATTCATGTAATTTAATCTAAAAATCAAATTTAAATCCTGTTATTTTTGCATATGTGAATTTCAATGCATCCCTGAAGCTTAGAGTTTTTGTATACAGGTGCATAGAACTAATTCCAATGCTTTATTGTAGTATGGATTACCTATGCCGGTTGGTCTTTTACGGGCAGACAACAACCTTCCTCCTTGGCGTCCAGGATTGAAAGAGGTAACCTTTTGTAAATTTTCATTTGTTGCTGCAAATGCTTGCTTGTTTTCTCTCTGTTTTCTTTTTTTTTAAAAAAAGAAAATTATAGTTAGGCATTTTTAATTTTCTGCCTACTGCATCTTTTAGATTTTAATTCAAGCATGCATGCATGCTTGTACTATGGAGATGGCATAGATAAAAGAAGAATTTGTATACAGGAGAGGGGGTATTAGAATATATGACATCGAGGTCTCTTCTTAAATATGAATGAGATGGAGAAGAAAAAGTGTTGGGACAGTGAAGGTCTCAAAGCTTATTTGTTATTAGCCGAATACACTAAAATCATGCTAAACAAAAATGTAGGAGTACGACCCATGTGCATATAGAAACTCTTCCTAGAGGAAAGATCTTCATCAAGGAAAGAGAAATGGAAGTCATGTAGCATCCATTTTAGGTGCAAGATGGGGTTACATTCTCTGGGCCTGCTGTGTAGAAATTCTAACATTGATTAGCTGGCTGGTAGATGAACTGTCATGGATGTGGAAGAGGGTGGGGGAGATTTCATTTAGGAACAATGAGCAGTATTAAAGATATCAGAGCTTTGTTGCTAAAAGAAAAAGAGTAAGATGGCTTAATTTAAAAAGTTCAATATTATGAGTTTAGAAATTATTATCCTTTTCAAACTCATTTGTTGGTTTGAATAATTCTGAAATATTTCAAGGTATTTATCCTATTTGCAGAGTTGAAACTTCATTGGCTTCTTGTACATCCATGGTGTTTTCTGCATCTTCTTTTCTGGATTTTAATTATTTTTATATAAATTAGGTGTTTGATGCCATAATCTGCGACCCTCCTTATGGGGTTCGTGCTGGGGGACGCAAGTCTGGTGGCCGGAAATTGCTGAAGGGAGCTGTGAGCCCTTACACTGTTCCTGATGACAAGCGAACTGACCACATACCTTCAACTGCACCATACTGCCTAGCTGAATGCATGCATGATTTACTTGACCTTGCTGCTAGGATGCTCATAATGAGGGGCAGGCTTGTTTCCTTTTATCCCGTCCTAAGAGAAGAAGATACTGTTCAAGTTCAATTTCCAGAACACCAATGCTTCAAATTGGTTGCTTCTTCAGAACAAATCCTAAGCTCACGTTACAGCCGTGTATTATTAACCATGGTGAAGATAGGTCCGTATACCGACGAAATTGCAGAAGCAGCAAGATTAAAACATTTGGAGTTCAGGGAGAACCATTTAAAGTGGTTAGAAGAGGGTAGTCTTCATTCTTCTGTTTTCAGCCCAGCCGATCCTCAAATAGCTGCAGAAGGCGACGCCAAAGCATGTAAAGAACTGAAACCAAAATACAGAGGAAAATATGTGTAGTTTTTAACTGCCGCTGTAGGCAGTTTTTTCTAGAGCATTGGTAACTTCATATTCGGAATTGCATTTTGACCAGAATTACACTGTTGGACTTGAAATCATAAGGACATTGTAGAACCAAGTTTTGAAAGTAGCTGATGAAATTGCAAAAATTGTAGCAAAGTTGAATGTTCAGAGTTCTTCATTTCCCAGATAATGGTCGTCTGTGTTTTAGGATTTCTGTTGCCTCTATTCCGCGTATATCTTAGAATCAATTATGCCAAACTAGTATTCCTTTAAATAGTAACTAAAATGAATATTCTAATTTCCAAATAAAGTGGAATAATATTAACTTATTGATTTAAAAAAATTAGAAAAAAAATTGAATGTAATTTGGTAGAAAGCGAGGTCTGTGGGAACCGAGCCGACGACCACATGGTCAGAAAAAATGTGCTCTACCAGCTGAGCTAAGTCGACTACGCATTTATTTGTTTTCAAATTTACAGCTTGGATCGGTTCCACTTATTTTATTGCACATTTATACATACAAAAATTTTAAATACGAACTAAAAATCATATAAAAAGATAATGTCACGATCCAAAACCGTGGGCCGGATAGGCACTACGACCTAAGTAAGCTTAAGGCCCCCAAGACCCGTAGTAAGCCTAATATCTGATTTTAACACCTTAATTATATGCAAATATTCTACAAGTTTGCCCATTATATTTTTGATGATTCAAACTATTACAAAGCCTTATTTCATTCAACTCAATCGTTCCCATAAAAATTGTACATACACTTAACATTATTATTACAATCATAAAATCTTATCATAACTGCGGATTTTCTACCACTATGCAATTACAAAGAATTCTAAATAATTCTATCTTATATATTTAAACATTCCTTTAAGTAACCTCAAAAGGAAAGAAAACTAACACTCCAAATTTTTACAACTGACTCATAATTTCCTGAAACAACATAAAGATAAGGAGGGAAAGGGGTGAGTATAAAACTCAGTAAATAATAACATATAATACCAAACCTACACATTCACACAAATGATACTTAAGGCATTCTAAATGGACATTCTCCATCCACACAATGACAATCATATCACCCACAATCAATTGCAACCATATGCACATCAAGTGATTGTTAGTCAGTGAAATCACCTTAACAGGACCATGCTCTCCCTAAGCATGCTTTAATATCCATCATATCACATCATGTGATCCCATGGTCCTGTGACTTGTGCACCCAGGGAGCCCACCCCCATTCGGGCAAAATCATAACCAGATAAAACATTTTTTGTAAAATAATTTTTCTTTGTAAAAATATTTTTCCATGACACGTGTCATCATCCAGAGTGCACAAGGGGGGGCGCCACTCCCACCGCTTATGGCCCATTAACGGCATTCTCACCATGCCCGTGCTCTCAACCCAGGTGATTCACCTCATTCTAACTCCCACACCACAATCACATATCATCATATACAACCAATTATTCACAGCAATTATCATTACACAAGTATTTATCCACATACTATGTATGCAATAATTTAGAAATAATAAACACAATGCATAAAATAATTTTGCAGTAATGAATTTGGTAAAGCATTATATATTATTACTCACCTAAAAGCAAGAAGTTGATTTCCACAGATCAACCAAGCTTTCACAACAGTTTATTGAGTTTCTTCAACCTGATATCAAATTAACATTTTATATTCAGTCCTCTATTAATAATTATGTTCTTTATTTACTTAAGCAGATTAATTAACTTTCTTTTATGATTTATTTGTTATTTTGAAGTCCATATTTTAATTTAAGTAAGGATCAAAATCCATTTAGTCTCTTTATTATTGTCTTATTCACAATTTATATTCACAATTTATATTCATACTCTACTTTTACCAAATGTCATTATTTACACTTTCAAAGTAAATCGATTATTATGGATTTATTTATTACTTTAATAATTAAAGAAATAATCCACTTAACTTAAATCTCATTTATTAAAATTATTACCCAACTTATTAAAATCATTCAACTAAAATTAATTCTTTTCTCTTAGAATTTATATTTTA
>CANUEX010217192.1:0-49599 GCA_948099535.1 Jatropha multifida | reverse complement strand
AGAAGAAGAAGAAGGTGGCGGTGGCTGGCTGTGATGGAGGTGGAGGCGCAGGGAGGGGCTGGAGGAAGAAGGTGGCGTCGGGAGGAAGAAGAAGGAGGTGATTTAAAGAAAAAAAATTAAAATAAAAATAAAATAAAATAATAATAATAATAATAATAAAAAAATTATAAATTTTTTTAATTATTAAATAAAAACAAACTGTCCAAGGTAAGTTGCCAGGAAGAAAAAAATAGTGATGCACAGTGTTTTTTCAAAAATATCCGATTCAGGTCTAATTTAAATTAATTCGGTCCAATTAAAAAAATATTGGTCCGATTTTATTCGATTAATAGTTACTCGATAAATTTTTCGGGCGAACCAAAATGATTTTCGATCCCCATAATATTACGTGGCGTAATATCATTAGTTAATAATTTACAATTTAAATTTAAATGAGAATATTTCGAAATAAAAATTTCAGAGTATTACAAGTTCAAAAGATTAAAGGAAAAAGATTTATGACTAAATAAATAAGGGTTGATCAGTGTGATACTCTGAGCAGATTTCACCATAGTATTTAAACTGTTTGACAATGTAAATGAATGTAAAAAATTATAAAATTTTTCAACAATATAGCTTAAAATGTTAAGAAAATTTTATTAAAAGGCAAATATAAATAATGAAAAAAATTAAAAATACTAAATAAATAAATGAGACGACTCAATTTAAAAAAATTGGAAATTTTGATTTTGTAATTAGTTTATTTAAGTAGGCTAATGAACTTCAAAATTCATGAAATTTAATATAGGAGTACCTTGAGATGTTGGGATTATTTTGTAAAAATTTTAGTGCAAAATGATCCATGAAAGAAAAAAATATAAATAAAGGAATACAAGTGACTTGCATGCTGAAAATTCTAAATTTTCCTAATTTGCACTAAAGTTGATCAAACTTAAATCTAAATGATTTAACCATGAATATAGGTGTAAAATGGATGAACATTAAGTTCAATATGTATAATTTTTGTTCTCAAAATTTCAGATTTTAAATGAATAAAAATATTAAAAAACCTTGAACGCCAATAAGGAGCTAGAAATAAACTAAAAATGCAATATATGTTTAAATGTGAATATAGGTCAAGGGGTTACTACAAATTATTTTAGAATTATAAGTAACAGAAAAGAGTCGAATACTCGAGTTCAAAGTGAGTTATAGTGTCTAACCTTTCCTTGCTGTATTGAAACTTTTGATCAAATACATATCGTTGTTGGTATTTGAAATTATTTGTTAATTGCAATATTGAGATTACGAATTGTGAAACCTATTTAGCCTCTATGCCTATTTTTATATTAAGCCATTTGTTAGCCAATATGATAGAATCTCAATCTTAATGGGAGCTAAATTATCAGACTATGTGCACATAGACATTTGTGATTAAAGGGAGAAGTTATTGCCCTAAAGTGTGACGTGTGTGATGATACTGGAATATACATAGTGATATATTTTCTTAAATGTTATCTATGTGATTATCTATCATTTTAATGATATTTCATTTGTGATATTCATCCGATCACTATGAATCCTTTCATACGAATTTATTTCTATTGATGAGCTATAATAGTACTATCATCTGGTATTGCTATAAATGTTGAACCCTGAAATACTTTTCAATGTATATACTACCTATATGACACTATAATCTCATTGAGTTGACGACTCATTTAAGCGTCTGTAGTTTCAAGTAGAAATGATCCTGACTCATAAGCTTCTTGAATTCCTTCTTCTAACAAGAAGTCTGTAAATAAATTAAATAGATATTGATATTATAAGCTATTGATAAGTTGTATGATCTCTATTTGCTTCGTAGTACTTTCAAAAATGATATTAATATGGTACATAAGTAAGCTATATTGTAAGTAATATTATAATAATATTATATAAAAAATAATATTATCACAAAAAATATTAAATAATTTTCAAGAAAGTGGTGCTTATCTCAAATCGTAAAAAAGCTTTCGAAATTTATGACTTTGAATGAATTATTAAATAGAAAACTTAATTAATCCTACCAACATTTTAGCTAGTTTAAGTAATTCAAACAATTTAAATGCATTATACTATCCTATATAATTCTATATATAATTAAGAAAATTTTAAAATAGATTATATTCCTAATATTCTATTATTTGTCTTTACGAAAAATTACTTATCTTTGTAAATTAGGAATTTTAAATACTTAAGGGATTCGTAACCTTCAAATTAAATAGAACTTTAAAAAATTTTGTTGAATTATTATCTCTTTTTTATTAATAAATTTATATAAAAAATAAAAAGTATGAGCAAAACTGTAGACCGAATAAACAGAGAGATTTTGATCACAAAAGAAAACTGTAGTTTGGAGATGGAAGATTTGAAATAGTCGAATGGCTAAGCCAAGAGTTATAACAATCGTTTGCAATGTATAAATCATTACATTTCTAAACACAAAACTATAATAAAAAATATAATCAAATAATAATAAAAATAAAAAATTATTAAAACCTAAAAACTAACCTCTATTCACATAAATTGTGACCTACGTTTGGGGCAGAAATACACATCCACATATATATAGTTAGATTTTAGGTTCAAAAATTTAAAAGGTAAGGTTTTAATTGGATTAGATTAGGTTTTCAAAGATAATAATCTATATATATCTTTTAAAATAATTATAAATAAATTTTGAAACTAAAAAAAATTTATAATCAATTAAATTATAAAAAAATACAATAAAATTAAAAAAATAAAAAACATATAGAAAGTTGAATAAAAGAGAGCGTTGAATCTTCCATTTGTTTTAGCTTTTATATATATTTGTAATTCTTAATATTATTATTAATTGAATTATATTTAAAAAAATTTAGCTAACAATTAATTGTAAAACCATCATTCTTGTTATTTTATTCCCTAATTTGGTAATTGTTCTTATCAGCAAGTAATCAAATTCTTGAAAAAATTTAGGAGGATATTTTCTAAGATTTGTACTCATTTCATGAAATAAAAAGTTTGATTAGGAAATTGTACATGAAACATCATATTTGTTCAACCAATCTTCCTTTTCTCAATTGCTCACGACACCAAAACTCCGGACCTTATTTTTATTTTTATTGCAATTATTTTAGAGATATGTGCTCCAAATTGAAACAAAATATAAGTCATTTAATGTGAATGGATAACATTAGAAAAATCCCATTCGCTCCTCTTTAAAATACATGAAATAATTTATATTTTGAAACAAAATAATTAATTAAAAACGATTTGTATTTTGGGACAAAAAGAGAAAAAACATTGAGATGAAAATTGGTTGATTCCAGTGTTTTAAAATCCTGTAGCCAGTAAAATCAGAAGAAGTCAAATTGTGCTGGTTCAACTCCAAAACTCCTTTTAGATAAAATCTGTCAATCCGACCGGTTCAACCAGACCATTGAATGGGTATCAATAAGCCACACAAGTTATTTATTTCAACATTTTATAATGATTACATTTTCTTACAATTAACATATCATTTCTTTTTCAAAATTAAAATACTAATAAAAGTTATAATTTTGATTTAGTTAATAAGTGTTTTTTATCTTTTCTCAAATTAAATATTTTATTCTTGTTTATAAAAATAATTTTTTGTTTAATTTTCACCTTATAAGGTTAAAAAATATGCTTGTTAAATTTATCGTGTATAAAATTTATTAAAAATCACTCTAATGTTATGAGTATGAAAATATACTATTTATTGTATTTAACGTCAATATTTATTTTAAATTATTCATTCAATTATTATTGAAGTAAAATTTATTTATTATAATACGTTAAATTTAACGAATTTATTTCAATTGAAAATAACGAATTATGATTGCTATCCATCCGTTAAGGACAGGAGTACATGAAATTAGCCATCCTAATAATGGTTTGAGCAACTTGATGCGCCGGTCTTTTAAAGTGTAAAAAATAAACTAATGATCTTGAATAGAAAGAATATTTCAAATAAGCAGAATGATCATTGAATAATTTCAAAATTATGAAAAAACAATATGATAAAAATAATTTCAATCATTATTTGACTTAATGCTAAAGTCATATGTGATTCAAAAAATAATTTCATATGCAAATACATATTAAATGTAGAAATTTTTTTAATAAAAATAAAATAACTTTCAATAGAAAAAAATAATAATTTTCTAAAATTTCTATATTAGAAACTATAATAAAAATAAATATTAGTGCTTAAAACTTTAAATATATAGTTTCAATTTTAAAATTCAAATAATTAATTTCCTATTATTATTATTATTTAAGATAATCAAATCTTATAATATTAAATGCATCTCTTTGAATAATTAAATATTATGTGTTTATTTAATAAATTTAGAATTTTAATGTTTTTTCACGTTATTAAGTTTTAAGCAAATAACCAACATAAATAATTAAATTCTAAATTTACAATGTTACTGTATATTTTAATGTTTATTGATTTTTGTAATCACATAATGAAATCAAGCCTAAGATTAAAATTAAAATCAAATAAAAAAACCTAGTATATATGTATAAGTAGGAGACTATGAGATGAATAACTAAAAATAAAAACATTGCAAATGAAAAGAATCAGGAGTCTTGTTTTGAAAATTAGAACACAATAACATTAAACCACCAAAGCATTTGCTAAGAATTATGGCCTCAAAAGTTTTTTTGTTATCAAAGCCGCCTCCCAACCCCCCTCCTTCCAACACTACACATGATTCCATCTAAATAAAGATAATAGTCAGCAAGAAATTGCAAAAGAGCAATATAAATGGAGCGGTCATACATAACACGAATCATCTCATGGATTGAGAGTTCTAAATTGTTAAATGTGGGCCACAGAGTCCTGAGCTGACAAAAGACAGTATTTATAGTGTTACTAAGTGCAATCTGTGAGTTTGTTTTAGAAAGAAATCGCAAAAGGCATAATTGGTGGTTAAGTGAGTTAAACTTTATTTTATTGCATTTGAACGACGACTTTGCTTCAACGAAATAGGGTAGAAGAAGATTGCGAAAATACAATAAAAATAAAGTTGAATCTAAAATTGTAGCAAGATTCGATGAATGACAACCTTTATCAAATTACAATATATTGGATTGGTATTTGAAGCAAGTGAGGATAAGCGTTAGCGAGCGAATGGAGAATGTGTGTGCTAAAGCCATGAATAGTCCATGAAAGTCAATAATTGGGGCAAAATCACTATAGAAGAGAACAACGAGTGCATTTTCAGGTACTACTAGTAATTATTTGATTAACCTATTTTATTGAACTCTTGAGCCTTAGAATACACGATGTGATGTGGAGGGTATATGAAAGTAATTGTGTTGGGTGTTTGGGCATGAGAGATTGCTGAAGCTATTATGAATGTTTTGTTTATGGCAAACGACGATGAATGAAATATGACTACTCATCACATTGGTAACTATTAACACAGTTATGAGTAGTGTTTGAAATTGATAACCTTTGATAAATAATAAATCATCTGTATGAATGATTGTGTTGGTTGCATTACAATGGGAAAGGAAGAAGTCAGTTCGTAACAGGCGACTATAATCAGAATGTACATCATATAGTTGATATAAAAAAAATTTAAATAATGAGTGTGTGAAGCGTCAATTATGCAAAGTAATAATGTGAATGTTTATAATTATTGAATTATGCATTGTAGAATTGGTTTAAAGTTATTAGCACAAAAATGAATTTATGCATGTGAAGAATATATATTTAATGAGTTATGTATAAAATAAGCACTATTGTAATACAAGTATAAAAATAGATGGGTAGAATTGGAAGGGAGTAGAGGTGAAATTGAAAGAAAATTTCCTGTAAATGAGCATAACTTGCAAAGTCCAACGAATGGTAAGGAGAGGTGTATTGAACTGCAAGTGGGTATGTCATTTTATGAATTGAATGATCTATTTGAATTCTATAGATTATATGCAAGGAGTAAAGGATTTAGTGTTAACAAGATACCAAAGAAGAAAGATGCAAAAGGGAATCCACAATTCATTATCGTTGGTTCTCACCTTGGACATAAAGCATGCATATATAGTAAGTCCGATGAAAGGCAACATCCTTCTTGGCGGATAAAATGTAAAGCAAGGTTGTTTACATTGACACAATAGGACGAAAGGTTGGTCATTTTAGAGCATAACCATAAAATGACTCCTACCAAATCTAGGTTTATGCAACAACATCGAGATTATTGTCTCACGTGAAGAGAAGATCAGAGATAAATGATAGCATAGAAATTCATTCGTGTAAAACATTTCGTACTCTAGTTACAGAGGTTGAGGGGTATGAGAATGAGATGTTCAAAGAGAGATTATCATAACCATTTAGGAAAGGTGAGGAAGTTGCAAATCAGTCCATCAATTATTTAGGCGAATGCAACAAAGGAACTAAAAATTTTTTCTATGAAATTGCAGCTGACAAGGATGGACGAATGAAGAACATAATATGGATCGATGCAAGGAGTCGAAATGCATATAAAGATTTTAAGGGCATTGTTTCATTTGACAACTTATTAGTGAATAAGTACCAAATGTGATTTGCACTATTTATAGGGATTAACTATCATACGCAATTAATCTTGTTAGGTTGTGCTCTAATTTGCAATGAGATGGTTTCAACCTCTATATGGATTTTTAGACAATGGATGCGATCTATGGGTGATGTGCCACCACCCGCTATTATTACTGATTAGTGTCTAAGCATTGGAAAGGCAATTGAGATCGTATCCCCTAAACCTAGGCATCGGTGGTGCCTGTGCCACATAATGTCAAAATTTCTAAAAAGATAAAGCAATATAAGTAGTATGATAATATCAAATATTACTTTCTTAAATTAGTATATGACAACCCCTTAATTGATGACTTTGAAATTGGTTGGGATAGGCTGCAAGGGAATAGTTGGTTGTGTTCTCTTTATGAAGGGAGGGAGAAATGGGTTCCTACGTATGTGAGGAGGTATTTTTGGGTATATTCATCTGAGAAGCACATTGAAGCTGTTCGTCAATCAATACGAAGTGGTTTTGATGGATCAAATTAAAAAGAGACTGAAGCAAACTTTGAATGTATGAACACTGAAATTCCAACTTGTACCCAATATGCTATTGAGAAATGATATCAATCAGCATATACATATGGGATTTATGTGAAGGTTCAGAAGGAGTTATTGAAAATGGTTTATTATTTCATAGCCCCACCAATTCATGTGCAAATATCTTGAAGTATGAAATTGATTGTAAGGTGCATATCAATCAATCTTTCTGGAAGCGTGTAACATATGAAGTTATGTTTGATAGTTTAAGCATTTCTATTTGATGTAGTTATCTATTGTTTGAGTTCATGGGAATTTTATGCCCGCGTGCCTTATGTGTGCTGTTAAAGAATAATGTTGAGATGTTGCCAAGCTAGTACATATTGAAGAGAACGGGGAAAGATATAAACCACTGCCATAGTAAGTTGAAGAGTAATATATTTGGCACCCAATATACAGAGGAAGGAAAGAGAGTTAAAGTGCTTGAGGATTTATTTAATCTTGCTATGAACATAACTAGTATGAAGGATGATTTTTTTTAGTAATGTGCTCTGATATGCGTGGGATGGTGACAAAGCTTTAAAGATTAGATAGAGAAAGAGATGAAGGTGATGGTGAAATGGAAGCAAGTAGTGCAAGTAGAAATGAAGTTGAAGGTGCAATAGTTGAGAATGATGCATCTGTGGTGTATGTTGATCCGCCTCTATGTAATCACCCAAGTAGACCCAAAACTAAATGCAAAAAGCAAGAATGAAACATGTTGTTAAAAAAACAAGCTGGAAGAAAGCTTCAAAGGCTCCGATCAACAATAAGAGTGTAAGAGACGATGAAAGGGGAGGAATGGAATATGGACATGTATGCTTCTCTCTTTCTAATTTATATATTATATGTAAGATTAAATCTATAAAATTATTTTTGATTCTGATTAGGCCATTGTGAAAGCATTGATGCAATGTAAGATTTGTATGTATATGTGTTTATGTATTTCTGCGTTTTGCAAGTTGATAATGATTTTTTGGTAGACAACAATGTCTCTAATATCTTCGATTATGGGCTTGAATGAGTTGGGAGTTTTAATACTATTCCTTGTACACTTATTGATGGAGCTTTGAGTGGAAGTATGATGGACTTACTGTATAGGATAGGCAATGGCTGCTGTGTTATGAATAAAGTTAATGTGAAGGGGCTGTAGGTTTTATTGTAAGAAAATTTTGTCTTATTAATTCAAATAGCACTATATGCAATTATATTGTGAGTAAAGAATTGAATATATTTTTGCCTTAACACATACCATGTGCTATGGGTAAGCTAATTTTGATGAACTTGGATTTGACTACTATGTATATTCCATTCGTCAGATATTTGTATTGCATGGATGCATTTCCAGAAGTAGTTGATGATGTTGTTTCTAATCTTAATCTTTTAGAGGGTTGTCCCGGATTATGAAGATTGAAAATATACAAGTAGCAACTTTATAGAAGACTATTTTTTATTTATTGTTTCATATATAGAAGCAGCATAATATACTAATAAATTGAAGTATAGTAAATTGATATGAAATTGAGCATCGTAAGTGGGTTGTCAAGTTAATAAAAAGGACATACACCAATTTAAGCAAAAGTTGGATAAGTCCGCATAAAGCAAAGACAAACTTACAAAATATTAGGCTACATTATACCATAACCTAATAATAAAATGCATAAGCAAAACCAAAAGCTTGCCAAGTGAAAACCAAAGCAACCCATTCAACCCCTACACACATAGTGCATCACAGTAAACCCTAGGCCCACTAACAAACGCTGAAGGAGGAAATTATCCCTTCTAATTGCTCAAAAATTTTCCTTGCATTCATCTTAATGTCCTCGGCCTCTTTCTTAATGCCAGTTAGGGCCTCACTGACATCACTTTTAATTAAATCAATTGCTTCAACTAGCTCATGGCTAAAACCAAGTATCTCTGTATGCAAGGTATGATCGATATCTTTCTTAAGCGCTCAAACAGTTTTTATCAATGTATTCAAGTGATTTGTGGGTTCTTCTACATCCGCCCGAACCCCAAACTATGTTTGTTGAAACCTATCTATGGAAGTCTAGTTCTTCAGATGAAAGACTTCATCATGCCCAACTCCAAACTAACAGAATTCGTTCCGAAAAAAAAATTTCAAATTTTGGCCAAAAACATGGTACGAAGTAAACCATGCTAAACAAATAATGTTTATAAAAAAGATTATAACGACAAACTCTGTGACTTACCTAAGTTTCAGCAAACTTGTGATATATCCTTCTAGCAAAATCGGGCGAGTTGGAGATGAGTGTTGCATAGGGACGCCTACACAAGCATAATATTATGTATTGCCTTCAATCTCCTTCAAAGACGTTGTTGTCGCCCTCCTCTGATTGCAAACGGGAACTCATATTCTGCATCAAGATTTTTTAAGAGAACTTCAACTTCAAAAGAAATGGACCGCAATTGATCGTTGGAGAAATAAATAGTGGTCTGTAGTGCAGGTGAGGGTACAGAAGGAATTTCCAATATTCTCACTCGATTAATGGACTAGGCAGCAAAAGACAATTGCAAATGACTTGTTTGTGGCCCTCTTATAATTTTTTATCTGGTCCAGTTTTGGGTCATGTCCTCTTGGTTTTGGATCTTATAATCAAGATCCACTGTTACCTGCATATGGCCCAACCCTATTTAAATAATTTTATCACAAAGATTGGGCTTCATTTTTTGTAGGCCCAATTAAATTAATTTTTTCCTTATTACTATATGAGACTATGGATTATCGATGCAAGTGAGGGCTTACAAGCTTTAATTAAAGCTATAACATGGACCGACTTGCAGGGGGATTTATGATGGAAATAAGATAATAGAGCCATTTCATATAAACACATAATTGCATGCATAAAGTCAATCAATATAGTTTAGGTAGTAATTAAATAGACACTGTAAGATATGATAATATTGTTTGTTATATATATATTCTCAAGATTAGCCCCAAACTCATTAAAGTTTGCATGATCTATATCTAAACCTAGCAAAATATAACTAGTTTTCAGCCAATCATGACTTTTTCCCTATTGTAAAAAGTAACATGTTTAGGGGTGATCTCCACTTTCTAAATATCTATCATATAGTTAGTCCACTTAGACTAAAGTGTTAACAACTTTATCATTAGTTACAAAAAAATATGATCAAAATGTCCAAAAAGTGCAAACACAATCCACAAACCAACCTACATGCAGACTATGTAAGGTCCATAATCAGGGACTTCCTTCACTTCTTGGACTAAAAATCAAAACATCGTTAAGCTTGACAAAGTGTTTCAGGAAAAATAGCTTCAAGCCAGTGATGCAGATAGTCCTATTTCTAAGGTAGTGTTTGATTTTGTTTTCTATTGTACGACCCCGACAGTGAATGTTTAAGGTTTTCCTCCATGTGCTCATTTATGCCTTGTAGAATTCCCTATCAATGGTTTGCAAGGACAAAAAAATGAACACACAGTATAAAATGACAAGGAACAAGTGAAATTACATAACATTGTATGATAACAATATTGAACACCATATTCTGAAAACACAAGATCAACAATTATTGGCTTCCTCGTGCAAGCACCTCAGCTACAAAAACAGTTGACTATATAATCTATCCAACCATCATAGGCAATACCAATATGACAATTTCGTCAAAAAATAAAAAAAGGATTACATTATAAACATTAGATAACAGTATGTGAATCCCAAACCATTACAAAAAGAAGGATTTTTAGATTATGTTACCAAGCTGTTGGAGGTGACCAAGTTACGGGACACAACCTCCGACATGGCCAGTGGCTCGTCATCCAATGAGTACTGATAATAGATCTCGTTGTCCCTGGAGAGTGAGTTAAAGGGGATACTTTCTTAATCTTGCTTTGTGGCAGCTTGAGAGAGTTTTGACCGCATAATTCTTCTTCTTCGTGATGGTTCTAATGCTGCTCCCAGGAGAATCAAGCAATCGCAAAAGGGTGCAAGATGGACTCTTATAGTAGACAAAGGACTCTCCTTTAGCGCAATAATGGAGGTTCCTTGTCTATCATAAATTACGGCCTTCAAGATTACAGTGTAGGACTAATACTTGATGGTAATTTCATATCCCTAGTGGACCTTGTATTTGGGGAAGACTTCCTTTAGCCCCTTGAAGATTGTTAATGCAGGATTGAGTAAGTACCGACCAACTATCTGTGCCGACCTTCAGGATTATTTTTGTTTGGATGTCACTACGGTGGACACTAGAGAATTTCCTTGCTAAGACCTACACAAATATGATATGATTAACACCGAAAGATATAGTGCCATTTATCCAAATTCCACACTAATTAGCGAAAAAAGGATTGTAATAAAATATATGAGAAAAACCAATTTTCCATTTCTTTTTATATACAAGCCTTCCTTCTTTGAGATTCTCTATAGTGACAATAATCTTATAACTTTGTCCATCCATTTCCCTTGCGAACAAATAGAAAAGAGGGAACAATATCATTGGAAATAAAATTCCTTAAAACCCACTGTATCTAAACTCATTTCCTTGCTATTGCGTTCATCTGTGTTTGTATGACCACCAAATCTAAAATCTAGTGATAGCTGCTCGAACTATACTAATCATGTAAACTATGTGTATATGTATCACAACGAGACAAACAAAACACCTAACAAGTATTTTAAACGACTAATATGGCGGTTATTCGATATTAGAGATTTATGACATAAGATGAAGGATTTAGTATTGCAAAAATAACATAGTAAATGAAATGATCTAACAGACATTTGTTTTCAAGGGTAGCTCACTAGAAAAGAAATCCTAGAAAATCAAAGTGTTTTCTTCCCAACGTGGGTTTAAATAGTGAAGCTAAAAGGTTTGATTTTTTTTCAACAAAAAAATGTCGATTTGCTAACTTCAAGCTCCAATAATGGTGTTTTTTACCTGAAAAAAATAAACTTTTCAACTATCATCAACATTAATAGCCCCATAAAGGCACAAATCATTTGGTTTTGAGAAAAAAATTGATGGAACTGAGTGTTGCAAAAATCGATTTCTTCACATTATAGCTGACGAAAATAAATTGCACATTCAACATATATATAAGACAAACATAATAGAAATGATAAAGGTTTGTGGAGTTCATACTTGAATCCTAATCTTCAAGCTGGCACTTGCTATCCATGTGTGCAAATCCCAATAGAGCATGGTTGAGACGCAATACCTGTATGACAGTTCTAATCCCTTTAACTTGTTAACACTTCTATTTATATCACACCTAATTAATTATAATTAGTTCCATATTTATTTTTTTGCCAATAAGTAATTAAAATTAGTTCATTTCACAAAGCTTTAAGACAAAATACTAAACTTAATTTCACATAACCTTAGGCGAATTACTTTTCTTAATGGAAAATAAGAATAAACATAACGGTTCAAATTGATTATGCATATTTTTAAATTCACACATTGCTCATGTATTATTATGCATGTAAACTATATTTATATACTTTCTCATATATAAATTGAAATGGACTGAGTATGTCAATTATGTGCTTTGATTAATATATACTGGAATAATGGCCACTATGACATGGTTCTGTCAATCAATACTTAGATTACACATTCAATTGTACCCTCACACTACGAGCATTAGTTAATTACAAAGCAAAAAAAAATATTGGAATGGTTTCATTCTAATCGACTAACGATTCAAGTATTATTGAATAAAATAGATGGACATTATCTATGATTTTGTAAATTAAGCAGCACCCAGATTGCACCTTCAATTGCCCTAATTACACGAGGAGCATAAGTTAATTACAAATAACAGCTAGATCGAATAAGATTGTCTATAATTAACGGGTGGCTAAAAAATTTATTGATTTTATTTGAGGGATACTATCATATGCTCCGATAAATTAATCAACACCTGGATTGCACCTTTAATTGTCCTCATTACACTAGGATCATAAGTTAATTACAAATCACGTATAGATCAGATTGGATTGTCTACGATCTACTATGTGACTCGAGAATTTATTGATTTTATTAGATTTACAACTATCATATGCTTTGGTCAATTTATCAATTCCTAGACAACTATTTCTTCAATTGCCCTCATTACACTAGGAGCATATGTTAATTACTAATCATACCTAGAGCGGATTGGCTTGCTATGATCGACTGGGTGGTTTGAGTATCTATTGATTCTATTAGATTGATACTATCAATACTATCCTTGTAGACTTAGATGCCCTTATTTTAATAAGAGCATAGGTTAGTTACAATTCACACATAGATCAGGTTATATTGACTATGATAAGGGAATGTTGCTCAATAATTAAATTGATTAATTATCTCTGCACATGTTTAAGTATCACAAAAGGCAAATTCTAAAAAACCCTGCACATTTACAATTATAGAATTATCTATATTTTAATCCACATAGAAAATTTTTTCTAAAAAATCCTGCACATTCGAAAATGGCAAAGTTGTTGTTGTTCCACTATATTGTGCATTCGACTAGTTTGGAAATGGTGGAAAATTCAGTGGCATTCTTATTATTCTTTTCTATTATATCGCCAATTTTTGTCATACCTTTGTGATTTGACTAGCTAAAGCTGTAAAATACACCCTATTGTTGGGCCAAGTTTCCAACTCAATAAAAATTACCAGCTCACTAAGATGACACAAATATTGAAGCTTCATGCGTATGTTTCATCATCTAAAAATATTATACGGAGTAGACAATGAGTGTCGCATTTTGTGCCAGAGATACAAGGCATACATTATTATTAATTATCTTGAAGTTGGTACTTAATTAAGAAAATAGTGAAAATAGTATAAATCAAGAAAAGGGGATGAATTGTATTACATTTAATATATTTGCGGAAGACTTAATAATTGGAGAAGTTTTTGGTAATAATCTTTCAACTTAAGTTGTCAAACCTTAATTATTAAGAACACATGTAAATCATTTGAAGTAATTTCATGAACTCTATAAAACAAAATTTTGTGAGAATTAAATCATGAAATTCGTAGAACTTTAATTTACTGTAGCATCATAACATATCAGTCTAAAATCATGAAAAATAAAACTCAGATTTCTTATAAAACCTCAAATCATAATACTTAAATCTTTATGATAATTTATCATATAATTAAAACAATAAATTTTAAGTTTACTTTAAATATATAAATATCATCCAAACTTAAAATACATTTCCGCATGCTAAGTTCATGGAAATTTTATGCTCAGTCAACTGAAATATCATCTTCCTCATCTGATATTGAAATTGGAGTTTTGAATCATGTCAGTCCATACTATCTTCAACCTACGCATGAGAAACTTAATGTGCTAGGTATAAAACTCAAGGATGCTTATTATATACATTAATTTAAATGTAACTTTTGAAAACGAAGATTTTAGAAGTAACTTGCATAATTATAAAATATATAATTAAAAATATTAGCAATTATATTTCTCAATATATCATATCAAGTGCTCTTTACTCTTAATCTATATTATCATTTAAACATATTATTTAATTTAAATGCCAATATCCATATTAACATACTACAAAATTCCATTTATTACCATGTTCACTTATTCTTATTATTAAAGACATATAATAAACCAAAATAACATAACATAAATTTATTAACTTAATTTTCTTAATATATATATATATATATATATATATATATATATATATATAAAGGGGTTCATATAAACTTAGGGAAAAATGAAATAGATAAAATTTCAGAAACAAAATCAGATAGGCTTTATATGTCAACAAAATCAAAGGGGCATTCAGAACCCAAATAGAAACAGATAATCATAGAGGCATCCAGAGCGAAAACTTATACATAGTGACATTTATTTGCCAACAAAATCATAGGGGTATCTAGAGCCTAACAGAAAAAGATAGAGCGCGTCCGCTCAAACAGAAGGCATTCAGAGCGTAGCACATGATCATAGCTTATCTCATATCAAATGGCATCGAAGCCGAACATGCTTATCTTATAGAATAAATAAGATCATATAACACATTCACGCTAACTATATCAATGCCCAAAAACTCATTTTCTTTCTTAATTCATAAAATTTCTTATAAAAATCGTTCTTTATTTAATATTCTCACTATCATAGTAAATGCTTGGTTTATAATTCAAATAAACCATGATAATTCATAAGTTGACATAACATATTTGTCATAAGAAATTCATATCATAAAAGTTATTTTTCATATTTAACACATTCATAAATCTATTTCCTAATGTCATTTTTTACACATATATAAGCATATATATGTATATTTCACCAAATCAAAAGCATATAAGTGCATACATTCATATGGATATTTTATTCCATAATCCATCACACACCAAACAAAATTCATTAACAGTCCCCTTTTTATTTATTGCAACTCCGGCAACATTTCACCTATAAAAGGAATTATCTCTTTTATAAGAATGCATAATAAAACATCATATCATAGCTCAATCCACGAGCAACCAAAGTAATAATTTTTCCATCCTCCATTTATCGACATTTCTATTAACATCAATTCATAATTAAAATTCAAACCATGTCAATTCGCTCAACTCACAAAAATCATAATAATTCATATTTTTAATTTGAATAAGAATTTCTGACTCATTTTCAATGACAAATTATATATATATATATATATATATATATATATATATATATATATATATATTAAGTTCCTATCCAATTTACTTAACAAATTCCATTTTCCTAATTTCATAACATCACTCAATCGAAAACCACAAATTTCTCAATTGAAAATCACATTTATTATAAACTTTGCAAGTTTTCAAATTAACGCATAAAATAAGCACTAACCTTCAAATGGAAAATCTAATTATAAAGTTGCACTCATCGCATTGAGGAGAGCATTTTGATTCTTGAGACCTCGCCGGAGCCTTGCCGGCATCGCTGCCAAAATCGCCACAGGTGGTGGCCAAAAAGTCGACTTTGTTAGAATTCCATAAGATATACCTTAAAACGATCAAATTCTCCTATAGAATTCAATTACCAAATCAATTTCATCATCTATTGTCAAATTTTATCAAAATATCAATTTCTCTTAAATTGAAACCTAAACTCTAAATCTTTTAATCTTCAATCGTAGACCAATTTAATGAAAGTAAGCTAATAAAAAACATTATAGGCTGCTAGTGGACTGACCTGGGCAAGAAGAGCTCGCCGGAAAGTCAAAGGGATCGAATTGCCGTGGAGGTAGCATCGCAGGGAAGAGAAGCTCTGTTCGCGCGATAGGAGCTTCGATCGGTGTGAAGAAGACTGGAGCTAGTCTAGCGTCTTTAGGGGGACCACTTGCCACCTTGCTCACCTCGAGCGGTGGCTGGCAGCAGCTAGCTTTTTCTATGATCGGGAAGAGAGGGAGGAGCACAAGGTGGAGAGGTCGCGAGATTTGAGTGAGAGAAGATGAGTTTTGATCCAGTTTGGTTCATTTGGCCCTTTTACATGAATGGTTTTGGTTCGATTCCATTGGTTCTGATTAGATTTGACAAAAACCCTTAAATTCTGAATGGTCTTTAAGATGGTTTTGGTCGAATCTTTAATTTGATTTAATTTTTATTCTCTTTTCTTTATTTGTTTTAGCTTAATAATTAAATTAATCATTTTCATACCCTTATTTTAATTTGTATAAAATACTACTATACATTATAAATTTTGCATATTAATAATTACACCCTTTAGATAATAAGTAATAAATAATAATAATAGTATTAATAAAATAAATTTATATTTTAAATAATGAAATGCTATTAAATAATAATACCAATTAATTAAATTTAAATATTCACTAAATATAGAAGTAAAATCGATGAAAAAGCAGGTTGAAAGTTACTCTATGAATCCTCTCAAATTTTCCCAAAAATTAGGGTGTTACATATCATGCATAGTTGGGTGCATCTATTATTCAACAGATTGCTTTCCAACACCTGAACATGTGTCAAATCAACCTTATCGCTCATTGACAAAACATTACTGATATAGTTATTCACTCTTTCCACGTATCTAATCATTTGGGTGCAAACGCCTCAAATATGCAAAACCTTCTTGTCGGGTTCGTTTATATAGGTTATTTGTAACATTTTAGCTTTTTATTTCCAGTGTATTAGGTATATTTATATCATAAAATTTTAATTATATCCTCAATTTTGCTTTAAATTGTGATGATTGCTAAGTTATTATTATTATATTAAACGCTAATGATACCAATAAATGTATATACTGCCTAGCATCACATTGCACGTTATAGAAAAATTATAATAAAAGTAATTTTTTTATATATTTCTAGGTTCCTTTGGCATCATGCATAGAATTAATTAACACGCTAATGTTACATTCTTAATAATTACATGATTGTTTTATCGATTGTCCGCTCAAATGTATTATACATATAAATAGCTACCAACGTGTTAAATGGAGTTTTAAACTGTGGTTAAATGAATCATTACTTGATTGAAAATTACATGGTTCAATTTATAAAGTAAAATCGAATAATAATTTCACAAGGTTCCTTTATTGTGAAATTAAGATTCAAAACTTGTATCACCGTTCATATTAGCAAGTGTTGTGGATATTTCCATTCACTTACAGACTACATCTTTATATTCATTCATCGAAATAAGCAAGTTTCATAGTCTATAACCATTTCATAGCATAACCTCAACTACTGTTAGCAATACCTTGATAAACAATGCGGCAAATATTTTTGAAATTGAGCATCACTGCGATCATTTGAAAAATTACATGTAATGGATCCATCAGTATTTCTTTCCTCAATTCTTGTTAACAAGGAATTCAGAATGAAATTCTTTGAACCTTTAATGTATTACATCAATTTCCCTCTTTAATTGGTCTTTAACTAGCCTAACTTGAGACTCTATTGCTTTTGGTACAACTGCTGCAACTATTTTCGGCACTCTAATTTCGTGATATTGACAGTATCCTTCCAGCTCTCATGATTTATCGTAACCTAGTCCATAGAGTATCATTAGCAATCATATGTCCACAAAATATATCCAGCTTTGTGATGTATTGGCATCAAATATATGCCTAGCGGACGAACTCGACATTCAAAATTTATTTTTAACATAAATCATTTAGATCAACATAACTCTCCATTACAGGAATTTTTCTTTCTAAATTATATGATGATTCCACCATGTAATGGCCTACACCACAATCATATTATTACAAATCAGATCAGTACTAATAGGAACTCGCTTCATCAACTTTAGGTTCTGTGAAAAATTCTAAGGCCCCACAACCCCCCCTACACTACCCTCTCCAGATCTAGATGATGCACGAACTGGAACAAAAAACATTATTGCCCAATTCCTTTCCTAACATGCCTTGCATAGGTCTCCAAATTGCAACCACAGTATTCTTAAGCAAAAGAAAACAAACTAATTTGTCTGTTAATAACTGACCCATAATACACAGAGGTGAATCAACAAGAGTATTTATCGCAGCTAACCTTTCCTTGTCAAGAACAACCCTTTCTTGATTTTCCTCCATCGTCAAACTAGCGTACTGCTCCTTAATTGAACAAGCAATATTACTTGAGCCCTCTATAAAAAGAAAACCTGAAAGCTGAAAGCTTGTCAATAGAACAAGACAGAGGTTAGTTTGTTAATAGAATAAGAAATAAATCATCTATAGCTAATTGATGATAAAGTTGTTAACGATAAGTACATCTATGATCACATTAAAGTTTATTTTTTTAGGACTTTTGGATAGTGCCAAAGAGGAAGCGATCAATTGATCTTGTTGAAAGTACAACAATGTTTAATGGATGGACTAAAAGCAAGAGACGAAAGTTCACCAATTCCTATGAATAAGCTCTTTGCACTTGCTTGTAATAGAGTTGTTTTTTATTTGATTAGCCTCGATTTTGTAGTAGTCGATGAGACTTTATATAGTTAAATGAGAAGGAATTTATATTGTATTGTTGTATGATTTACATTATACAACACCCTTTATATAAGTGTCCAAGGTATGTACAAAAAGGAAAAAGGAATCATAATGAGATATAATATGATCATAATAAAATACATAATTAGATACACTAGGATTAGAATTAGATATACTAGGATTAGATTCAAATATTAGGATCACAGTTGGATTTTATTCTAACACCCCTTCCTCAAACTCAAGGTGGGTGACTGGAGATTGATCATAGTTTGGAAACGAGAGTTGAAAGGCTAAAGCATAAAAGGATTTTGTGAAGATGTCTGCAAGCTAATTATAAGATGAGGCAGAAATCAACTGAAGGGTGCCACGAGTTAGATGAGTGCGAGTAAGATGACAATCAATCTCAATATATTTTGTTTGCTCATGAAAGACATAATTGTGTAACTTGAATAGCACTTTGACTGTCAGAGTGAATAGGAGTGGATGTTGTAAAGGAAACACCTATGTCCTCAAGTAGCCAATGTAACCAAGCTGGCTCAAGTAGTAGTATCGATAAGAGCTCGACATTCAGATTTAGTACTAGAGCAAGAAATAATGGTTTATTTCTTGCTTTGTCAATATATGAGAGAATCACTTAGAAAGAAGCAAAAACTAATTGTCGATCGTTGATCTAAAAGATCTCTGTAACAACCCAAGCCTAGCAAGATATTATTCGCTTTGGGTTGAACCCACTCATGCCCGCACGTTGTTGTTCTTGGGCTAGAATCAACTCAATAGCTCAAAAGGTTTCCTTCTAGTTTAAGGCTTCCCCATTCTTATGTACTTCATTTACACTTTGTACTTAGCCGATGTAGGATTTTCATAGAGTGTTACATCCATCCCCCCCTTAGGGATATTGAGGTTTGCACCACCACCAGCTAGAGGGACAAGGCTTAGCTCTGATACCCATACAGTTTCGTTCTTGGGCTAGAACCAACTCAATAGTGCAAAAGGTCTCTTGCTAGTCTAAGGCTTGCCTATTCTTGTGTACTTCACTTGCACCTTGTACTTAGACAATGTGGGATTCGCCTAGGGTGTTACAATCTCTACCTTAGTCAGCATCAGAATAGGTAGTCAACTGTATTGAGGAAGAGAATGAATAAAATAAACCATGGAAGATAGTGCTTTCAACATATCATAGAATCTAGAGTATAACAAAAAAATGAACAGTCCGAGGAGAGGTCATGAATTGACTAACATGATGCATTATATAAGCAATATCTGGTCAAGTAACTCTAAGACAAATAAGACCACCAACCAGTTGGCAATATAAAGTAGGATCACGAGGAGTTTCCCCACTAAGAGCGCTAAGTTCCTAGTTTTCTTCCATCGACGATTGAATAATGGTGTTGTCTGAGATACTAGATTTTGAAATCAAATCAGAGGCACACTTAGTCTAAGGGAGATAGTGACTATTAGAATCATAATTCACTTCAAGTTCCAAAAAGTAGCTAAGGTTTCCAAGATCCTTCATCTCAAAATTTTGACTTAAAGAGAGTTTGAGATCATGAATGCCCAAAGTACCATCTACAGTGATAATCATATCATAAACATAATGTAACACCCGTTGCCCAATCCCGGAGAACCAGACGGCGGATGCCACATTCGGTACCTGAGCACTGCCTTATATCACTTACTAACTCTAGATCACATATTGGAAGTGGTTAGATTTTCATAAGGAGGCAAGTAATTAAAAATTTAAGAATAAAGTTTAAGAAAATTTCTACGAAAATTTTACAAGAGTTTCCTCTAAAAATTTACTTGCCACACAAAGAAAATTTACACACTTCCAATATCAACCTCCAAACCTCAACTCCAAATTGTTACAAAGATCACGCATCACTTCTAGAGGTTATATTAATTGAATTAAGTACTAACGTAATATTTCAACATTCATTCCAAATATATATATATATATATATATATATATATATATATATAATATCAAAAAACAGACACTAAACATATAATCAAATAATATTACTTAAAATATTCACCAATCTCATTAATTACATTATCAATATTTACAACCTCAGTCTTTTTACAATAATATTATACATGCCATAAATTACATCCTACTACATGATTCTACCCCAAAACTGTGCTTCTACTCTGATGCTACCTCTTTGGTCTTCACGTAGCACCCACAGCTCATAACCTGCGTGTGATAAAAATCAACGCGCTGAGTGAAAGACTCAGTGATGCTAAATAATTATAAATTAAATTAATAAAGAAATATCAAGGTAACAAATCTCAAATATGTTTCAAAATACTCAATTTCAAATATTTATATATTAAACACCGAAACGTACTAGTTAAATCCGAATATTTGGAAAAATCAATAAGAAAATTCACACCCTAAAAATTTATATCAAACTCAAAATAAATAAGAAATATCACATATACCAATATATATTTTTGGTTTCTTTATGACAAAAAACAATTCCATTTTTTTTATTTAAGGCTTGTACCCATACCGAATGAATGTAGGCAGATTCGATCGTGGCCTGTGAAAGCGCCACCCAGCAAGCACACAATCATGGCCTGTGGAAGCGCCACCGTGGCCTCTGGAAGCATCACCCACCAATCACACAATCGTGGCCTACGAAAGCACCACCGTGGCCTGTGCAAGCACTACCACAAATAATAAGCTCGTCCGCCTATTTATAAGGGCTGATAACCCTAGCATATGATCATAGATCCACCAAACAGAACGGGCTGATGACCCGAGTATGCTCACATATCGCAATACATCTCATCATACCACATTTCAATCATGTATAGTAGAGCCCAAAATAAATGCATTCTCCCACAAATTATCCCATTTCTCATTCATCATTCCTTATCCAAAAACATTCTATAATTAACATTTATTATTTCAAATCACCTAATTTACAACTTATAACATCCATCAAAATCAATTCATGTTTCAAGCAAAGACCTTTCTTTCATAATGCCTTCATTAAAAATTCTAATTATCAATTTAAAATCACTCTTTAAAATCATTAAATCCATTTCTTTGAACACTTAACCATAAAATCCAATTTATCATTTCAAAACCTTCTTTAAGTCATGAAAAATACTTACACATTGAAATTCAAATTGAAGCTTTAAACCATCACCAAATTACTTATTAATAAGCTCATTTAAATTAAAATCAAGCTTGAAAATCAAAGAAACACAATGGCCCTTAACCTTACCAAGGTTTGGCCTCTCTTCCAAATCAATGAGAAAATGACTTCTTTCGAAATTAATTTCATAAATCATAAGAAAACACATCTCAAAACTCATTCAAGTTCAAATTAAACATAAAAATCAAAGGACACAAAGTGTCCTTCACTATGAGTGGTTCTGCCACTATTAGTTAGAGGGGAAAGGGATGTTTTCTTTCCCTTCTAAGCATCCTTCCATGCTTAAGGATCATGGATATTCACATTAACACATCCAATCACCCGTTCCCTAACACATTTCATCAAATTCCCCAAAATCAATTAAAAACCTAAAAATTACAACTTAAAGAAAATAAAAGAGGAAATGAAGTAGTAGTGCACTAACCTCTCAATTAAGCTTAAACAAGCTTAGAAGACTCTATTCCTTAGCCTTCTCTTTGCCCTTTGAGGATGGTTCTCCAACCTCTTCAGAGTAGGAGAAAGATTTATCAAAATCAAAAATTAACATTGGAAATGAAAGGAGCATGACTTAATGCATTAATTTCATGTCTAATCCTTGAATTCTACTTATAAAATCACAAAACCCAAAAATTACAACTTACCTCTTCAATGACAACTTCAATTCTCATAGTCTTTATTCAAAATTTTCAACTTCTACTACTTGTTTCTTAAGGTTTAATCACAATTCTTTGGTTTGATTAGGTAGTTTGGTGGTGATTGGAGGTAAGAAAATGAAAGAAAAATGGAGGAAGAAGAGAGTGAAAATGGAGTGGAGATGATGGAGATGGTGAAGAAAGAGAAAGTGTTGGTGACTTAAGTAGCAAAGTCAAATTTTGCTTCTTCATTTTATGCTAAATCAAGGGCTATGATCAAGTCCTAAGTAATCTAATCCAATGGCTCTAAATATTCCTCAAATAACTCTCTTCCAAATATTATTTAACTCCACAAATTAATTAAATTAACTCCACAAAAATAGTTCATCATTTATTCCTTAATATATCACACTAAAAAAAAAATATTCATTAGTTGCTGCACTTCTCCAAAAATATTCATGAAATATTTTCTACCCACCTAAATCATGCAAACATGCTCCAAAAATACTAAACAAAATATTAGACACTCATAGTAATTTTTCCGGACCGAAATAATACCAAGTCCCGGACTGATAGTACTATTCACAGACCGGTAAATCACTATTATCGACATCGAAAAAATAGTCCGTTACACATAAAGTTAAACAATGACCAATCCAAAGTTGGTTTGACGATGAAAGAGGGCCGAATCATAAGCACTAGAGTGAAAAACCAAGTTGGCTCAAAACAAAGTTGAACTTTTAAAAACCAAGCCCGTGATGCTTGTTTGAGACCATAGATTGCTTTTTGAAGACAACACATTTGATGAGGAGAGTGTGGATATCCAAGTGGAGGTTTCATGTACACCTCTTCAGATAAGTCCACATTAAGAAAACATTTGTAACATTCATCTAATAAAGAGACCATTTTGAGCTAAGGCAATAATGAAAAGAGCTCGTTCAAAGGTAAGGCATTCAATAGGAGCAAAAGTCCCCGCATAGTCAATGCCATATTCTTGTGTCTATCCTTTTGCAACCAAGCATGCTTTATACCATTCAATACTCCTGCCTGCATGAGTCTTGATCTTGTACACCTATTTGCAACCTACAATAGATTTATTTGGAGGCGGATCAACTAAGCCCCAAGTGTTAATTTTAGCAGCTGCTTTTAATTCTTCATTCATAGTTTTCTACCAAAGCAGGTCAATGGAGGCTTTTTTGATGGTGGTAGGTTCATGAATGGTTGCAAGAGCAAAATAACAATGATAATCATTAAAATGAAACTTAGGTTTGACTATTATAGCAGAGGAAGTACGAACCTCATGAAGAGTGTCAGCATGGAAGGAAGGTGTCGGAGGGGGATTATTGGTAAAAGAAAGGAGATCGCCTGTAGGAGTAGGTGGATCAACAGGAGCAGGAGGAGTCTGAGGTAGGTGGTGTGATTAGAGGAACTGGAGGAGTGATAGGAGGATTATCTATAAAAGGATCAATAAACAAAGATTTTGTTAGTAATTTTAGAATTAGTAGGAAAGTTAAGAGATGGAATTTGGGTAAAGAGGATGTTTTCCTAGAAGACAACATGATGAGAACCTCATAAGTCGTAACCTATTAGAGATTGGATGAGAACAACAGTACCCTTTTTTACCTATACCATACCCCAAGAAACACAACATATGGGATCGTGGTTCCAATTTGCTTCGCTTATGGTGATGAAATTGAACAAAACAAACACAACCAAAAACACGTAAAAGATTATAATTCGAATAATCATTAAATAAGTATTCATAAGGTGTTTTATTGTCCAAAACAGAGGAGGGGGTACAGTTGATTGTAAAAATTATAGTTAGGATAGCCTTGCCCTAAAAATATTTAGGAAAAGAGGCAAAACGTAAAAGGGCACCTATTATCTCAATAATATGTCTGTGTTTTTGCTTTGCTAGACCATTTTGTTCAGATGTTCCAGGACAAGAGGTTTGGGAAATAGTACTATGATTTGCTAACAAGCTAAGAAAATGAATTGAAGCGGATTCTCCAACATTATTAGATCTAAAAATTTTAATAGTAGAGAAATTGCTTCTGAACCATTTAAGAGAAAGTTGAATAAATAGATAGTAACTTAGAATGATTTTTGAAAATATAAACCCAAGTGAACTGAGAGAAATCATCAACAAATATAACAAAATAGCAAGATCCTTCCATAGTAACATTTAGAGAAGGACCTTATATATCAGAATGAATTAAACCAAAATAAGCAGTAACTCTTGATTCACTATTATTAAAAGGGAGTTTAGTTTGTTTACTCAATTGACAAGAAAAATAACTAAAATCATTAAAAGATATAAATACTTGTCCTAAATGACCATTGGAGATAAGAGGATGAAGTTTGGAGATAGATGCATGAATAAGACAAGAGTGCTAGAGTTCAAGTACTGTACTGGAAGAAACATAGATTTCATGTCACATCCACATTTTCATAACATGTCATATAACATGTATTAGATTATTTTTAGAGTTTAATTATGCATTAGTACGATTTAGTTATGATTTTAGATGAATTATGGTGATTTTGGTAAAAATATTGCCATAAGGGCATTTTGGTAATTTTCAGTGTCATGAGACTTTATTTTGGAAACATAGTGTACTATTAATATTTTAGTCAATTATTATGCCATGCGTGAGTGTATGATTCGAGCTTTTAAATTTAAAAAAGAACAATTTTCAAACATTCTACAATAAAGACAAAATAAACAAAATACAAACGACTTTTCATGTCACTACAAGACAAATCCAACTCATCTTATCTCTCGTTTTTCTTACAATGCCACATAAGCATCTTATCTAAATAAAATCTCCACATCACCTATTATATCCTATTGCAATCTCATCAACCAATAGAATTTTAGTGCCTGAGATGCACTTTACCACACAATGGCATCTCCTATGACTTCATATGCTTCAAGCATGTGAAGAAAACTAAAGAAACCCATTTCCCTTGAGCAATTTCAATGCACACTCCAATAAACCAAGAGATTATGTTTTTATTCCCTTGCCACATTACCCACCTCTCATCTCCTTCCTCTTTATTTCTTCTTCTTCCTCAACTTATGTTACAAACACCTAAGCACCCTACTGGTTGAAACTTCTAAGGCATAAAATACCACTTAAATCTCATCTCTCCTCACCAGAATACAATATGTTATTCCCCTTTTCAAGATCTTTAAGATAATATATTTTGTTTCAAGAAAAACTAAGCTTTCAAGGTAAAAATCAATCTTTTATATTAATACTTCTTTTCCCTCTATTTATTCTCTTTTTATTTTTTTTAACCAAGACTAGATCCATACATCTTATATCATATATACTATATCAATGCGTTAAAAATTTATGATCATGCTTAGATGTTAAAAATGTTCTTTTTTCTTTGATTTAGGATGTGAATCTTCTAAATCAAAAGGAAAGGAGGTGGTGGAGAGTTAGTAAGTTTTAAGGTTAGTTCTTTATTCTCATTTTAGATATATTTAGGATGTTCATACATGATTTCTTGAGATTTGTATATGTAAATGTGTTTTTCTCCCATTAAATTCCATGATCTTTTGTGTAAGCTTTCACTTTTATGCTTCAAATACTTTTTTTATGATTTATTCAAGTATTTTAAACTGGGAAAGACTATATAGTCATTGGCCCTCTAAAATAAATGCTTAAAAATTCTGTGATATTATATTTCTTGAATATAAGTGCTAAGGATGTTACGTATGCAATTTGGTGTGATTTGGTGATGATTTAGGCTATTTTTCATGTTTGGAAGAACCTCCATGGCTATGTTTTTATGATTTTATGTTTAGTTTATCAAATTAAATATTTAATCTTGATTATTTGATCTTTAATGATGATTAGTAAAAGTTGATTTGATTTAATGTATGTCTAATGCATTAAATACAGTTCAACAAACCATGAAAGGACTATTGTGCAACTTTGACATGTGATGAAGACTATTCAAAACATATTCCAAGGACTAAAAGGAAAAGTCCCTAAACTTGTGGAGTATTTAGACAAAATGAAGACTTTAAGGACCTAAACTAATGACTAAAATGTGAACTTGTACTAATTATAGACTAAAGAGCAACGTGGACCAATTAAGGATTATAATTATAAATTAGACTCTTAAAAGGATTAATTGTAATTATAAATTGGACTCTTAAAAAGGATTAATTTTGGACTATGGATAATTTAATATATCATTAGTCTATTTATTTCAAGTGCGACCCATTTATAATTAATAAGGACCTTAAGGACTAAATTGTAATTTGCCTTTAATTAAGATGATGATTAATTAGGATTATTATTAATAAATTAGTTGGTTAGAAGAAATTTAAATAGGTGATTAAATAGTTAAATAGTTATATCTATATTAATTAGGTACTTAATTGGTAAATAATAAGAATAATAAAAATAATAGGATTTTATAACTACTAAATAAATTAGGTATCTAATTGATATAATTTAGGAAGTTAAAAAAGATGTTGGGTGTAAGAACCCTCTTAGATCAATTAATTAATTAATTTATCCACTTAAGTCTCAATTAGGAGAATATTAGAAAATAAGTGAAATATGGGTTAATTAGGTGATGATGTACCATGTTTAATATTGTTACGTTCTAAGAATTCAAGAGTTGAGTAAATTATGAATTAGCCTCTCTTTGGAGTATATATATCGGAGTCAAGATAATCGTGTTAGGATAAGGATTAAGAATCTTATATTATCTGTTAGTTAGAGTTTATTTAAGAGTATAATATTATTATTTAATATATTTTATTATTTTATGTTAACAGCAAGCCCTCCATTAGTTATTTGGTCATTCTATGTCCAAATGTAGTGTTTATGTATTTTTATTGTTATTATTTTTTTAGTAAGCTTTTTTTGTGTTGCGTCATGAAGATTATCAGAAAATGACAGCTTCATTTTGAGGAGAACGAAGCGTTGGTCTAAGGGGTACTTTAAGAGTTTTTTCATTTAATGAGATGACTCTTTAGTGCCTCACCCTACCTATATAAGGCTCTTTCCCTATCTTATTTTCTTTGCTTCTCATTTCCCGATCATCAGAGCATCTCTCTCTAGAACTCTCTCTCTCTCTCTCTTCTCCAAGTAAGTTTATTTTTCTGCGTTTATTTTCTTCTTTCTCTTTTTTTTGTTGATTATAGGTTCCTCTAATGAGGAGGATGTTCGAGTAACACCTAAAAAATTTGGAAATGAGAATACTAAAGATATTAACTCGAGGTTAGGCGAAGCCTAAGGCAGGAAGGAGAATACTAGGTTGTCGATGTGCCATCAGACATCGATGAAGTCGAGCTACTGGGCATATGCTTCATGTATAACACTACGCCAGAGTAAAAACTAATTAGACCTTCGGAGAGTATAAGGGTGACCAAGCTGTTGGAAGGTGATTCTATCATTATGTATGAGGAGAGCTTCTAGTCTGGGGTTTGATTTCCCTTGTTTGCTCCTCTAATATCCTTTTTTTAATGATTACAATATAACCATTAGTTAGCTTCATCCTTATGGCTTGAGGTTCTTATGTGGTATAGTAGCATTAGCTCACCAAGATGGACATGATTTGATGGCTAGGGTAGTTCAAGAGCTTTATTATAACTTTAATGTTCACCCTAACGAAGACCATTACTTCCTATAGGCGAGGAAGGACTGTAACATCTTTTCCAAAAGTTCTAAAATTTCATCTTTAAAGAATTCAAAGTCTAAATATTTTATTATTAAATGATTGGGAGGGTTTGGAGTGTTGAACCACTGGTCTGAAGATTCACTTCGCCAACTTCCTGCCTTGCCTACCCCCTATGATCGACTACATGTGGAATTAGTAAAAGCTAGGGGACTAAAATCTATGAACTTGAGGCAAGTGATAGCCGAGAATTATTCGATCTGTTCCTTTAGTCGGCCTATGAGACCCAACCCTTCTCCTCTTGGTAAATTTTTTCCTTAGTTGCTTTACACATTTATTCCTTACACTAACATTTTTTAATTTTGTTTTCTTATTGCTCTTGTCTAGGAATGGCTCTTAAGAAGATAGATTTCCAAGATGGCCAAAGTGGCTGAAGCGATGAAGAAAAATGTTGGAGATGAGGGCTTGGAGAAAGGAGTACGTTTGGTGGTGCTAGATCACCAACCGACTGAGGCTGAAGCTACCTTAGGGGCGTCCCATTTCGAGCTTGTCCCCTCAAGTCCCATAACTGACTAGCCAAAAGAGGCAGAGGGAATTGCCTATTCCTGTCTCTCCTCCGCTTCCTTCCAGATTTAGTGAGTCCTTGAAAGTCCGAGGCTACTTCATGAACAAGTATGGGGTAAACTGCAATCTTCAAGAAGATTAGCCCAGCTGAGATATGGCTCACCATTGTCTCTTCTCTATAGACATCCATTACTTTGATCATATGGACGATATGGTGAGGAAAGATTTTATCAATCATTGTCTGTTAGCTCTGAATGCTAACAGCTTGAGCTTTGCTTAGCTAACTAAGCTAAAAATGGTTATATAAAGATAGAAGTAAAGAAAAATGATATGGAGGATGCATTGAGAAGTGCTGAAGCTGTAATGAGGGAGTAGGAAGCTCGACACAAAGTAGATATTGCTGCTCATGATACCGAGCGTGGAAAGTTAAAAGAGGAGAATTGGGATTTACTAGCTAAGAATAGAGACTTTGAGATCAAGGTTAAGCAGATGGGGAGTAGCTATAAGAGCTTTAGAATCAAGAGGGAATTATAGCCGAGGACTTGATGAAGTCATATTTGAGCCTTAGTGTGAACATCTTATCCGAGCTGAAGACTCGAAAACCTAAAGTTGATTAGAGCTAGGTGGATGAGATTTATCCTGATCAAGATGAAGAAGGCAAAAAAGAGAGCGGTGTTGAAGAGACTAGGGGTGACAATTTGCCCCTAAATCCCAATGCGGATGGCTTACCTTCTCGACTAGCGGGGGATGAAGTATCTGTAGATATCCATGCTATCTCTTTAAAAGGGAAAAATGCTATCTTGGGCTCACCTCTGGAGGACGGTGAGACTGATTAGCATAGGATAAATATTTTGTACTTAGCTTGCTATGGAGGTTTTATATAACAACTCTTGTAACACTTTTTTGTTTTAATGAATAAGGTTCATATTTATCATTCAAGTGTTGTGTTTTTTCTTTTAAGTGTTTAGGTTAGCATCACGCCTTTAATTTTTTGAATTGGTAAACTATGTAGATCCTAGCTGATGTACTTAGTGATAAGGTCCTCTTTAGTGAACTAAGTTGCCCGAACTCATGGACTTAGGTAAAGGACCGCTCAGGTCCAGTTTAGCAAACTATGTATGTCTGAGTTGATGGACTTGGTTAAAGGACTACTTGAGTGCACTTTGGTAAACTACGTATGTCCAAATTGATGGACTTAGGTAAAGGACTACATGAGTCCACTTTGGCAAACTATTTATGTCTGAACTGATGAAGTTAGGTAAAAGCATCACTTAAGTCCACTTTGGCAAACTATATATGTCTGAATTGATGTACTTAGGTAAAGGACCACTTAAGTACACTTTGGTGAATTATATATGTCCAAACTTATGGACTTTGGCAAAGGACTGCTTGACTCCACTTTGGTGAATAGTTTATGTTCGAACTGATGGAGTTAAGTAAAAGGACAACTTGAGTTTACTTTGGCAAACTATGTATGTTTGAACTAATGGATTTAATTAATGGACCGCTTAGGCCCTTTTTGGCGAACCAGATAGAGAGCCAAAAAATTTCTAAGATCTTTAAGGAAAAACTTATGCCTCTCTTACTTTTATAAAGCATGATTTATGTGAAAAAAACCTAAGGTCTCTTTATTATTTAAATACAAAGCTACTTTACATTTTGTTAAGTGGGTGTACAGTAGGCCTTTTTTAAGTTGCTTGCATTCCATGTTTGAGGTAGCTTGGCTCCTTCAACTTTCCTAAGCTTATATGTGTTCGGGCATAGCCACTTTGAGACTTCATAGGGGCCTTACCAGTTCTGCCCTAAGTTGCCTACAACTGTTGAGCCTTTGGTTATTTTTGCCTTTCTTCATACTCTATCTCATTCTTCAAATTGTCTGCCTTGAAGTCGCCCATTGTAGTACCTTCTCATCCTTTTCCCTATCCAACCTCTTCTTTAAGCCTTGTAGAATGGTTTTGTTGGTGACTTCCGGAAGACCGTTAGTTTGGGGGTGAGCTATCGAGGTGAAATGGAATCCAATGTGCTAGTCTTCACAAAAAGGATCTGAAGGCTACTGAGTCAAACTATTTACCATTATCAATAATGATCTTGTGGGGTCCCTCATACTTTTATATCATATTATTCCTAAAGAAGCCAATAATTCGAGCTTGAGCAATAATGCTAATGGCCTCAGCTTCTACCCACTTGGAGAAGTGGTTAGTTGAGACTATTGCAAATTTCCTTTATCCTGTAGTTACAAGAAAAGGCCCTAATATGTCTATTCCCCATTGAGCAAAAGACCAAGCCGAACACAAAGGCTATAGTTCTGAAGAAGGTTTCTTGGGCACGTTATCATATTTTTGACAACTATTGTAATGGTGAACATGTTGGCGAATGTCCCTTTTCGTTATTGGCCAATAGTATCCTAAGAATAAAATCTTTCTAAGCATTGCATCTGAGCCTTCATCTGCCTTATAAACACCTTCTTCCTGAGTTAGACACTTCACCCAAGGGTGTGATTTTAACCTCTTGTAAAGCTCTCCATTTTCCAATTCATAGTTCTCTGCTTTTTTATAGAGCTTCATTGCCTCTTGCTTATTAAAAGGCTAAACGTCGTTCTATATGAGGTCGATAAATGGACTCATCCAACTACTATTAGGTTAAGGCATGAGGATTTTATTCATCTTATAGCTTAACTGGCTTTGGTGTTCTAGCATAACTTCCTTTAGCAATTCTTCTCTCTGTTATGCAGTCTAGGCGATGGTATTTGCTTCTTTATTATTTTTTGGTTCTATTAAGGTTATCTTCCAAGTACCACCTTCCTCCTTCAGTTTGTGTAAGAGATATAGAGCTAAGGAATGATACTTAGCTAGATTCCCCTCTTTGGTAATGAATGTACCTGTAATCTAATTAACCACAAGCTATGAGTCTAGGAAAATTTAGAGTACTGGAGTTCATGCCTCTAGGGCCACCTTAAGCCCTGTGATTAAACCTTCATATTTGCACCATTGTTTGCTGTTGCAAAGTCTAAGAGCATGACATACTAAGTACTATACTTTTATCTTTCTTGGTCCTTGTAAAATTATTCCTCCTACAGGCCCCAAATTTCCTAATGCCTCCTGGAGCACTTATGTTTCATCGCGTTATGGAGTACATACCTAATGGCAAATTCTCCCAACCTAATGGACCATTCTACCAATCTCCTAGAAGTTTCAGCTTCGTATAAGAGCTTTTTCAGAGAGTGATTAATTAGAAAAAAAATATGGCATGAGATTGGAAGTAGTGACGTAACCTGTTCACCGAAGTAAAAATAGTGAAGGCTAGCTTTACAATATTTGGATACCACAGCTCAGTGGCCCTGAGGACTTTTCTAGTGTAATAGATAGGTTATTTCTCACCTTCTTCTTCTCTAACTAATACTGATGCAACAGAGTTTTCAGTAGTAGCTAAGTACAAGTATAGGAGCTCATCTTTTAGGGGTCTGCTCAGGAGGGGGGGTGCTAAAGATAGGAATTCTTTAATATTTTCAAAGTTGATCTGACACTTTCATCCCATCGAAAACACTTCAAATGTTTTAAGGTTCAGTAAAAGAGCATGCACCTCTTGGCCGAGCATGAGATAAAATGCCCTAAGGCTACATTCTGACCATTCAGCTGTTGGACTTTATAAATTTTAGTGGGTGTTTGCATCTCCAATATTTTTTTATCTTCTCAAGGTTCGCCTCAATCCCCCTTTATGATATCATGAAGCCCAAGAATTTACCTGCTTTAACTCTAAATGTGCACTTGTCTGGATTGAGCTTCATATTGAACTTATTCAAAAATTCAAACACTTTTTATATGTTTTTGGGATGGGGGTAGCTTAAGTGCTTTTTATTATCATATCATCTACATACACCTCTATAGTTCGCCCTATCTCTAATATGGGCCTCTCATGTTATTTAGTCTTAACGACATGACTTGATAATAATAGACTCCCCCTTTTTATGGTGAATCTCATCTTTTCTTCATCGAGTGTGTTCATTCCTATTTGATAATATCCTACCGCTGCATCAACAAAACTATACACTTCATAGCCAACTATAGAGTCTACCAGTTGATCTATATTGGGTCGAGGGTAAGGATCTTTAGGGCATGCTTTTTTCAAGTCAATGAAGTCAACATATAATCTCTATTTCCCATTAGACTTCGATACCAAAACTACGTTCGCTAACCACTATGGGTAGTTTACTTCCCTTATGAATCCTGCCTTCAAAAGCTTATCCACCTTGGCTGCTATAACTCGTTGTCTTTTTGGACAATGATTTCACGTCCTTTGCTTTACCTGCTTATAACTTGGGTTGACGCTAAGCTTGTGGATATAATGTCAGGATTAATTCCCACTATATCTTTAGTGGTCCAGGCGAAGCTGTCAATATTGTCCTCCAAGACAAACCTAAATACTGTTATGTACCTCCTCGGATAGCTTGGCTCCCAATGTTAAATATTCCTCCAATTCCACCTCCTATGTGATCAGTTCGCCCACAAGTGTTGGGCCAAAATCTGAAGTATGCCTAAGTATGTCAAAAGGTTGGTGTTCAGCTACCTTTATAGGCGATTCTTCTTCTAGCATCCACATGATTGGCAAGGTAAAGGGCAATTCTTTTAATGCTATCTCGTATGCCTCCCTAGCTACTTTTTTATCACCCTTAACAATGACAACTTCGCCTTTATCGGAGAAAAACTTCATGGTGAGGTACTTGATACACGCAACTACATCGAGTTCATATAAGGTTGGCTTGCCTAGTATGGAATTGTATGGAAAGTGAATGTCTACTACCATAAATTCTAACTTGAATTTTCTCAATGAGTCTTTTGGTCTGAGCTCTAGGGTTATGTCTATGGATTTAGATACTTGTACAGGCTTTCCTGTTAGGCCAACTAAAGGGGTTTGGACAGGTTTAAGCTTTTCCTAGTCTGGCTTCAAAGCCTTAAAGACTTTTATAGTCAATAGATTCACTACACTACCTTCATCCACTAAGATTCTCTTCATTAAGAAATGCTCTCAGATCTTTTCAATCATTAAATTATCACAGTGTAGGGTATGCACATGCTCGCTATCTACCTAGAGAATGAGATGGGTGGTTTGACGTTCGATTTTTGCTGGGTAGAACAGAGTGAATTTCCTTAGCTGTCCTTTTCATAGTTGAATTGCTATCACCTCCTAACGAGCCACCAAATATAATGTGGATCATGCCTAGGGTGTGGCACTCTTTCACCTACTTGTCTTTCTTTTCACCTTCCCTTCGAGCTCTCCCCACAAACTCTTTCATTTCGCCTCTTTGTACAAGTCGTTTAATTTCTTTCTTTAACTACCAGCAAGCCTTAATCTCGTGGCCTACATCCCTATGGAACTCACAATACTTGCCCTTATCTCAATAGCCCGAGGTATTCTCCTTCATCTTCTTAGGGTAATAAAACTAAACTTGATCATCCAGTTCTCCTACCCAAGATAATATTTCTAAGCGAGATCTATTCAAAGGGGTGAATTGTCAGTCTTACCGTGATATGTCGTCCCTCGAATACGACGTTCTAATAGCATAACTAGCTCGTGGGAGCCAGATAGGAGGTCTCCTTTGAGGCAGTCATCTCCTTACTATGGAAGGATGTCTTTTGTGTTTATGCTTCTCTTCCTTGGGCAATCTACGCTACTGAGTCTCATAGGCTTCATCCAATTTTGTGTATTTATGGGCTCCCTCCATGAGTTCAGTAAAAGTTAGAGGGTCTATACTTAGACTTTCAAACAATTTGTTGTACCTATAATTATTTTCCATAGCGCTGATAGCCACTTCATCATTTAAGTTCTCCACTTGCATCGTCATCCTTTGATACTTGAAGACATATTGTCTCAAGGTCTCTCCCTCCTCTCTTTTTAAGTCTACCAGGTCAGACAATATCTTTTTGGATAGTACACATGTTATGAACTGAGCCCGGAACGCTGTGACTAATTGGGAGAATGAATGAATAGACCCTATTTTGAGTGTTTGGTGCCACTCCTGAGTTGCTTTTTTTAGGATAATTGGGATACCTTACACATGAGATCTTTTGAGTTAGTTTGAAGGTACATCATAGTTTAGAAGGTTACTAGATGGCTTTAAGGATTGGTGGATCCATTGTATGGATAGAAGGTAGGAATCTTGAATTTTAGGGGGAAAATTGCACCTAAAATATCAGTCGACAATGGTGAGTCTTGTAGGAGACCATAATCTCCTGCCTCTCCTATTTCTCGATACTGAACTAGCTCTTTAACGAATTTTCAAAGATTAGCTCCATCCAAAACTAGTTGGTTGTAGCTTGGCTTTTGGCTGCAAGGGACAGATACACTAGGGTTCGCCTCCAGTTTCGCTTCATGGTACCGTTCAAATATAGTATGACTTCGGGAAGGCGAAGGCAGAAGGATGTTGTGCTATCAATGGGGAGGGTTTGCCGGTCCGATGGGCAGTATTAGTTTGCCACCAAGGTGTGGGCTCAGTTGCTTCACTATGGGTGTTGCCCTGACCTTCAATGAGATGCTCAATGGAATCATTAGCCATAGTATTTGAGAGAACAAATTATTTTGTTCTGAGAATTCAAGGGTTGAGTAAATTGTGAATTAGCCTCTCTTTGGAGTAAATTCAAAGTATATATATCGGAGTCAAGATAATCTTGTTAGAATAAGAATTAAGAATCTCATATTATCTGTTAGTTAGAGTTTATTTAGGAGTCTAATATTATTATTTAATATATTTTATTATTGTATATTAACAAATATTAGTGCCTTAGGAATTGTGCTATAGTCTTGGAATTTGTGCCTATTAGTGAATTATGAGAGATTATGTGAAGATATCCTATAATTGTGAGTTTAATTGGAAGATAGGAGTTTTTATGCCATGATAGAATATTTTATATTCTTTGTGAGCATAATATAGAATCATGCAATTACGTATAAATTATAAGAAAATAAGTATGGTTATGTATTTAATATATGATTTATGGATATGAAATTATGATGAAATATTTAGTATGGAAAAGTATGATTTTTACAAAGAAAAATGGAATTTATGGAAGAGAATATTTTTTGGACTGTAATAAAATATTTCGATGTAATTAGGAGACTAAATGTTTTATTTATGAACACTGGTATGCATGAATTATGTAATTAATTAATTATAATAAATAGTTTTATTGGCCTAGGTCTACTTGGTTGAATCAGTACTTGTATAGAGGTATAACATGGCATAAAAACTGTACTGTTTATACGTGACACAAAGCGTCTTATTGGGGCTAACGAACCCAATTTTATAGGAGATAACAAACCCCGTTTTTTGGATATGGTCATTTGATTCTGATCGACGGGTTGTATGATGTTATATAGGCGCTCGAGCCGTATATTTATTATGGAGTGCTCTATCTGCTATTTGATTCATCTAATTATACTAAAGACCTAATTAAAAAAATATAGCTTTTATAAATTAATTAAATAAATAATTATGCTGCTTTTATGGATATGTTAATTTATATAGTTTCGTGATTAGATAGGTCTAATATAGTAATGCATGATTATGGATTTAATTAATCACGCTGATTATGAATATTTATATTATGCGTCTGAAGAATGTTATATCATGATTATGTTGTTTGATTATGACAAAATGTTGTATATGATTATATGGGATATTATAACTGCTTATGTGTATTTTTCTGCTATAAATTTGAAATAAGCATCACTAAACTTTATGCTTAGCGCGTTAATTTATCATGCGTAGGTTGCTAATTGGGGTAGACGATCCACTACGAGCATCAGAATTTTTGGAGGCCCCTTATTCCATTATAGTCAGTTTTCAACAGTCTCTCTTTTATTTCAGTCTTTAGGAAAATCTAGCGGCATGTAAATTAATTAAGGCACTAGAATATTTTTATTTAAGTTAGAATGTTATGAACTAAATATTTGAAATAGCAATTTTATTTTCAGAGTCAAAATATTTTGTTGCATGTAATGAATATCTTAAATGCTTTCAATTAAAAGGAACTGATCTATTATGTGTTGAGCTTTTATGAGATGTGTTGGATGGCAGGTTGAGAATGAGGAATGAATTGGGAAAAATAATTAAAGATGTAGTTGAAGTGTGTATGAATTATAGAAGTGTTTTAAATGGTTTTTTTGTGTTTTTGGATATTGAACATATAGGGGAAACTCTTGTATTTTTTTTTTTGTAGGGTTTCTCTAAAAAATTTTCTAAGTCATTTTTATAAAACTAAAATAAACGTTTTTAAATTGTCAAGTATTAAGCATGCTGATTTAATACTTTGATGTTAAACCTAATGTGACTCTTATGATCCTATTTTACTAAATCAAATTTTAGGTGTCACACTGCAGCTAATGAGGTAGATGGTAGATAAAGTTGATCCATCAAAAACAAGCGATCCACTTTATGCCCTGTCCCAACAAACTTCCCTGTCATATCATCCTGAATGAAACAACCAATCTTGCTAAGAAATATATGATAACCAAAATCAATATTTTATCCATCACAGAGAAGATTGTGTTTTAAAGATGGAAGTAAATAAGTGTCAGGAATAGAAATGGAAGATGTAGAGACAATGCCAACATGAGTAGTATGTAAAAAAGTGACATCAACAGTATGAATAGATGGAATAGAACTACTAGGTGACTGAGAAAGAGCGTGGATCAAATGTCATGTGGTTACAGCATGCAAAGTCAAGTAACCAACGTTAGGTACTTATTGTAACAAATAAGGAAGAAGAATTATGAGCTGAAGAGTTAGAAATACCACTTCCATCACCATTTGGAATTGATGGAGTTGAGTAATGATTGTCAGTTTATCTAAAGTGAGTTGCACATGGGTGAGAGAAGAAGACTCAGCAGAAGGAGCAGTTTTCGTTATAGTAGCCATTGAGCATGAAAAAGATTTTTGTTTGTTGCGATTACAATTTTATAGAGTCTGGCATTTTGAGTGATGATGAGCAAATGTTTTATGGTAATTGAAACACTTCTTACCAAGAACTGGAGAAATAGGACAAGGGACAACTAGTACAGTTTGAGAAGAAATAGAACCAGGTGGAAGTGTAAGGGAGGCAATAGTCTTTTTCTTGTCTCCTTGGATTTGATCTCAACAAGAGCTTTCTCAAGAGACAGAGTAGGAGCCGATTCTAGATAGATGAATGCCTGTCTTCGTAATCATTGAGTAAACCAGTCAAAAATTGATGAAAATGTTTGTTATCCCGAGCAGCAATATAGTGAACCAAGCAAGCAATGCATTATTCAAGATGAGACTGCTTCTACTAGAGAATAGCCATGGAACTACAATAATCTTGACCTGAATGACTTGAAAGCTGGCAAAGATAAAGGAGTTCTTGGTCAATCTGATATTGTGAACTTTGATCAATGATAGTGTGAGTGGTTGCCAAAAAATCTCAAACATCCTTAGTTATTTTATAGGAACCAAACAACTAATTAATTTTAGGCAGTGTTGTATTCATGATCCAACTCATAATTTAGCATTATCAGGTTTTCGATCAGCAATACGGGTGATATAGTTAGTAGTAATTGATACTAGTTTGGTGATCTGCCTGAAACATAACCCCAAAGTTTATGACCATGCAAGAATCATTGCATTTGTTGTCTCCAAAAATGATAATTAGTATCATCCAAAACAAGTTGAATGGGACGAACAATATCAGAAGATGAAGAAGATATATGAAGTGGCTGTGGAAGGCATCAAGTCTCACAGGAGAAGAGCCAAAACCTGCAAAAGGAAGAAAAATAACTACAAGTTGAATGAGAATGAATTTGTATTATATTGTTGTGTTATTTACATTATACAACACTATTTATATAGGTGTACAAGGTATGTGCAAAAAGGAAAAATAAATCATAATGAGATACAATAGAATCATAATAAGAAACATAATCAAATACACTAGAATTAGAATCAGATTCAAATGCACTAGGATTAGATTCAGATATTTGGATCAAATTCAAATACTAGAATCATAATCAGATTTTATTTTAACATATGTAAATAAGCAATTACCCTAATGATGAATAGAATTATAAATTCACAAGTATAATAAGATATTCATATTCTATGACAAATGCAATTTCTCTCTCTTTCGGTTATTTCCTTTTATGCTTCTTACCTAATTAACAAATAATATTTGAGATTTCTTATATGCAAATTCTAACATTTACCTAAATACTAATATTAGTTCAAGTGTATATTAATCCCATTTGTATAAGTGGGTGGGGACATAATATGATATCAATTTTACTTTCCAGCATATTGTTCTTCACCTCAACACATTATATTACTCTTTTCCCTTCATTTTTTTTACTTAGGTTTTGTTTGGAAAGGAGAGAAAGGAAAATAATAGAAAAAAAGGAAATAATAGAGGAAAATAAGAAGAAATTGTGAACTTTCTCTCCATAGTTATTTTCTACCCTTGTGTTTGGATATAATGAAAGAAAATAAAATTATGTTTGTTTGTTTGCAAATGGCAAAATTTTAGAGAAAATAAAAGATTATTACTGAAAATTGAGAATTATGTTATCACTTGAATACATCAGGTATTTAAGAAAGGACTAGAATTTGCTAATTTAATAAAAAATGATTGAAACTTTTATTTTTCTCCGTTATTTTCTTTCCGAATTGGAGAGATTCAAATATGTGGCGTGGATGAAAAATAAATAAAATATTACCTTTTTTTAATATATTTTCCTCATTTCCAAATTCAAAATAATATATATTTTATATATATTTTCTATAATTATTTTCCTTCCTTTAATAAAATACTTCCATCCAAACAAATGGTTATAATTAGGAGGTTTTGAATTAATTTTTATATGTACACTAAAATTAAGTTTTCTTTAAGCTACACACTCCACAACAATTTGATACGTAATTGAGTCAAGGTTAATAAATAAGGAAACATCTAAATATTTTACTCTTAACAATTCAATTTGTGATTTTTAAAAAAAAAAATAAAGTACTTTAAGAAAATTACTATTCTAAATGGAAATTTTCTATTGATTTAGGAGGGTGTATTGAATTAAGAATCTACTAAATTTTAAAAGACTTTAAAATTTTAATGGTATTCAATCTAGATTCTTTTAGAATCTATTAAAATTTTATGGTATTCATCAAATCTTATAAAATTCATACAAATCTGATGATATTCAATTATGACTTTTTAAAAGTTCATACAAATTTGATAGTATTCGAAAAATTGTTGATTTGGAATGATTTCATAAAATTATTGATTTCGTATGAATAAAAAAGTCATTCACAAATTCATTCTTCAACTTAAACATTTCAAAAATCTTTTAAAATCTAACACACTCTTGATCCAATACACCCCTCAATAAAACAAAAGCGGAGTAGGTACCAACGAATTTTAAACTACCTGTATAGGTATCCGTTGAAATTTTACTATCAATATCCGTTCTAAACCTGTTTAAATACCTATTTAAGAATTCATATTCAAACCCGTTTAAATATTTACTACTTATATCCGTCCAAAAATCCATTGAAAATACCTCTTAAAGGGGTAGGGTATTTGTGAATCTTTAATTATCCAAATTTTAAACTTAATTAAAATATATTTTTTATTAATAATGGAAAGGGTACCTATTATCAAACCCGTTTAATATAGCGATTAATGGGAGCAGGATGACCGTCGACAACACTGGCCATTGCAGGCCTTTTATTGACGGTGGTGATAAGTTTCTAATGAAAAAAATAACGATTTTGGAGAAAATACATTTACTTTTTAATCCCTCATTGTTTTTCAATTTTTCATTGGGCTTTAAAACTTTTTAATTTGTTCAATTTGGTTCTGAAATTAATTTTGGTTGGATTATATAAAAATCATTGTGATTCCATCAAAATTAATAAAAATCTAAAAAAAAGTCACATCAATTCTATAACACTTTATGTAAAATTCTAATGGAATCTATGAAAATCTTAGAGAATTCTTTAATTTTGTCGAACTCAATAATTTTTTGAAAATCTAACACAATTTTAATCCAATACAACCTCTTAGAGTATAAGTGATTTTATATACTATATCTAAGCGAGTATTTTCGTAACTTCAATGTTTTTTTGTCACTCAAGTCTTTTAAACTCATGATTATCAATAAAAAAAAAAAGATAATACTCCCTCTATCCCATTTTGTTTGCTTATTATTCTTTTTTTTATGTCCCAAAATGTTTACAAGATTTTTAAATTTATATATATATATATATATAAATAATTATTTTTTTTCCATAATAACTTTTATAATTTTTCATTAAATAAAAAACTTTTATTAATATCTTAATGAGTTAAGAAGGATAAAAAATAGCAAAATAATTTTTATTGACTAAATTTTTAATATGCATATTCTGTCAAATTATTCAAACAAAATGGGATGGTAGGAATAGTATATAAGCTTTATATATGGGAAAGACTTATATGCACCGAATGTATGAGCTACTTGTACAACAAATCCATCACAGATACTAATTTAGTTCAAATGATAATATATTTGATCATACTTGGATAAACTTACTTCAATTGGAACTATGACCCTATTTATGGACCAGATTAATAAAGTTAATGATTCTTATTGAATATTTCCGATCATAAGCTTGAAAAAAAAGGTTGGAACATTTTTTTAAATAATTTTTAGTTTCAAATAAAAAAAGGTCGGAACATTTTTTAAATAATTTTTAATTTCATTTGTTTAGTCCATTGAATTTTTTTTCCTAAGACACTCTTTTTTAATTGGTTAGTATCCATCCATGGAAGGAGTATAGGCAAGATCCGGTGTGTTTCAAACCTCTGGCACTTCCATTTCACGATTATTACAAGAAGACTGGATTAGTTCAATTTCTCATATTTTTTCGAGAAACAAATACCTGTACAGGATGGTAGATTGATTTTGTTACTTCTCTGCCCTGCCCTTGGATCGACATATCTTCATGGATGTTCTTCACGGATTATCTAATTGGATTATTCAAGATAGTAGTTGGGTAACTTATCTCAGGTTTTCTGTGTGGAGGGCTTGACTTTCTTCTTTTTTGTAATATATGTGTGTGTGTGTGTATATATAGAGAGAGAGAGAGAGAGCAACATAATTGTAGATATCCTAAGAGAGCTATCCCAAGAGTGAAAAAATGGCGGCTATATAAAACATTACAGAAACCAAAGCTTCATATATCATATGGGTACAAAATACTAGCAAGTAAAATATAATCTAGAGAAGACTTAAAGTCTTGCAAGCAAGAGTGCTAAGAAAAAAGAAAGTATGATAGAGAGAAACATTATCATTAGTACACAATCATGATTATAACAAATGCATGTAATGACAAAAAAATTTACACTTATGAAGTGAACATAATTAACCAAAGCAGTAATTGATAAAAAAATAAAAAGAAAAGGTGAATTAAAAGCTTCACCTCCCTTGATGACTCTGAACTTACGGGAAAAGAGATTCAATTTGCATTTGAAATCTCTCCCTTTATATCACATCAATTTCATATCCTTATCTTCTTCTTCTTCTTCTTCTTCTTCTTCTTTTCTCTAAATACGTGATCAAGTACACATCCAATTTCTTGAATACCTTCTGAAATATAGGCCTTCACCGTATATATCCCCTAGCACTATCTATGATTATTATTATGATATAAATGATAGTGTTAAAGGCTAGTGGGTTGCTAAACTCAGAATCTCACCACAGTCCAAAAAACTGAGTCCATTATGATTTTTAATTTTCGGTTATGAATCAGGGAAGCAATCAAGAAAATGGGTAACATGGTTATTATGAGCTTCAAGATCATAAGTTTGAGGTATAATGGAAGGCAAACTTGAGATTGGAAATGGAGAGCTTGTATCAGAAACTTGTGATGCAAGTAAATTATCCAAAATTTTCCAATCAACCAAATGGGTAGTGTCATTGCTCCTTTCTTCCTCAAAATCATCATTAGTGACACCATTATTGTTATTGTTATGGTGGAAATTATTAGTTACAAAACTTGATGAGAGTGTAGTAGGGCTATCTAGTTGTGGAAGATCAAGGAGTTGGTTATTGTTATCCAAAAAAGAATGGCTTGGAATTACTAGATTATTGTAAAGATTATGATGATCTTGTTTTGATGAGCTAATTATTGGTTGGTGAAAAGTACTTGTTGTGGTTTGGTTTGGATTATGAACCATATTATTGTCTGAAAATGATGGAGGCCTAATATTTGCACAATAAGTATGATTCCAAGCTTCAAAACCTGGCCTTTGATTAGGGCTTGGTTTCTTGAATGCTTTACACACTACCCATCCTTCTTCCTGCAATTGCCATCCAAAAGATTTACTTATTACAACAATTGCATAAATGAAAATTAATAAAGATGAAAGAAACTATAGAATATCCGTGCAAAAGATGAAACAGTAATCTTATGTTGTCTTAACTACAGCCGAATAGGAATTTGTGTTGTCAAAAGATGAAAGAAACTTGCCTGGTGGGCCGTGTGAAGTCGATATTCATGCATAATCCAATCAGTTTTTGTTCCATTAGGTGCACGACCCTTGTAAAAAACTAGGGTCTTTCTCATCCCTATAACTTTGTTCTTTGATAGGACAGCCTTGTCCCTGCCTGTTGCCTTCCAAAATCCGGCAGCAGTTGCTCTGTTAGTCCGTGTTCCGGTAGGGTATTTCCTGTCCTTGTGGCTGAAGAAGTACCACTCAGTTTGCTCATCATGCCCAAATTTGCATCTTCCTGTAAAAATCATGCATCTTTAGCTTAATTTGCATAAAACCACATTTAGTTTAGTCTGAAACTTATCTCTGAAAGACAATCTTTTTTCTATTCACCATTCTTTTCCCTCTTTTGATTCATTATTTGGTCCATTTCCAATATCACTAATTAAAATTGTGACATGAAAAAAAGAAAAGTACCTTGGATGTCCCATGGCTCCATTTTGTAGAGATCAATGTCAATAATAACATCTAAATCAATTTTCAAACAGTTAATCTTTCTCTTGAGGTAGTAATCCACAAGTTCTTCTTCTGTTGGGTGAAACCTAAAGCCTGGTGGGACGCATGATTCCATCTCCATTGGCAAATATTTTCAATCCCCTGAGTGAAAAAAGGATACGCAAGTGATGGAGAGAGAGAAAGAGAGAGATTGAACCAATAATATTGCTTTATGTTGTATGCATGTCACATCTTACTACAACTTGTCACTTGAGCAAGTAAGGGTCTTAATTGAGTTTTTTAATCGTTAAGACAAAACACAAGCTTAAAGGCTCTTTTAGTGTAGGCCTAACAACAAAGGAATTGAATTAAAAGACAAATATATGTATATGACTTTTCACTACTAGGAATGGTTATTATTTTGGTGTGCTAATTATCCTGTTGCTTATTGTAATTTATTACATAAATAATACATATAATTATATTATATTATATTTCATTATCGTTCGCTCAGCTCAACTGTAGTTTAAATTAATTTTTTCTTTTTATTCTTAATTTATAAAGAATGGTTAATGAAAAGGAGTGGCAATATTCTACTAAAAGACACGAAGACAAAATTTGTGCCCTAGGTTGTAATTGTGATGAAATGATGATTGATTTCCAAAATTCCAATCCCTCATCAACTAGATCATAAACCTAGCTAGCGTGTGGTTATGATGAAGTGGGGTCGTGAAGTGAAAGTGGTCAAACATGTGTTTCAGCTACATATTGATATTTTACATGATAAAAATGGCAGACCAGTTGTGGAAACCCACCAAACAAGACATAGATATTTCAATCTAACGTTAAGTAGCTTATAATTATGTTTATTATTATTATTATTATTATTATTATTATTATTATTATTATTATTATATAGTTGCATGTACGTTCGGCCAAAGTTTACTGAACACAAAAGTTGGCCGAAAAGCTTGACTTTGCTGGCACAAGCATGTTAATGTTCCTTTGAGTGCAGTGCACTCTCTCTCTCTCTCTAGCTACTGCTCACTCTTTGCCTTTGGCGGTGGAAAAAACGTTTTCACATACCCACCACCACCACTACCACCACCACCAGCTTTTATTTGCTGCTACTAAGTACTACACTGTTCACTATCTAGATATGTATAGTGGGATCATTTTTTTCAATGACAATTACACTCTCTACGTGCTAATTTAAGCATGTCACAACCATAGAACTACTTTTGATTAACATATATTTTAACATCCTATTAAGTGATCCTAATTAAGTAAAAAACAAAATCTTATATAGTATATATTTCCTTTGTCTCATACCCTTTATTGAGCTTATTCGATCCAATGAAACTTCTGTTTTATTTTTTGAATATAGTTATGTTTTAGAAATATTGGATTCACACACTAAATACTTAATTTTCAAAGATCTAGCACTACTAAACGTCAAAAGAGACTAACTTCTTCCGTAAACTAGACGTACCAAATTCATGTGAAAGACAAGAAAATTAAACTTACTGATAATATATATATATATACAAACAACAAATTGCGTACATACATATATACATACATACCTATGGTAGAACAAGAAGAATGTGAGGTTTGACCTTGTTCTTGAACTGATATGAAATCAAGATCAGAGAAAGAAGAAGAAAGGGTGAGTGTTAGTCTGAAGAAAGAAAGAGCTGGAGCTTTTAGAAAGAATGGTGTATATAATTTTTTTGAGTTATGAGAAGAGAGAGAGGGATATATAAATACATATATATAGTACACATAGAGATGTTGCAGAGGAAGAGTTATTGATTGCGCGTGGGGTGGCAGATAGATGAAAGGTTTGTTTGGACGGCGTGACAACATATTTTCACGCCACCCCCTCCCCACCGCTATTTTGCGCCCTAAGATTTATATTTCCTCTCTTACTTTAACTCCTCATATAGCGATTGCTTTTTTTTTTTTTTTCACAGAAAACTAACTAATTAATTACTCTCTCTGACTTAAAATATAAATATAAACCGTTTAAAGTTTTTACACAGAAATTAAAAAAATAATTAATTCGCCTAAATTATATTAAAATCATAATAATTTGATTAAATTACTCTTTGTCCCAAAATTAAAAGTAACTTATAAATATAATTATTATATCTAATGTAAATAAAGGTAATATTGAAAAAATATCATTTATCACTTCTTAAAATACTCGAGACAACTTATATTTTGGATTTCTTATCTAAATTTTATTTTATGTATTTCAGTTTTTTATACTCCTTTTATTTTATAAAAACTTAGAATCAATATATTTGAAATATATTATAAATAAATATATGTGAAATATTATATCTTTTTATTATATATTTTCTTTCTTTTCATTAGTGGGATGTGAATTTTTTTTTAATATTGGGAAAATGGGGATTTAAACCCGGATTAATTCTCGGATCGTATACACACTTACCATGAAGCTATATTTTGGTATGCAGCGGAATGTGAATCTTAATTTTTTTTGAAAATGACTATAATGTTGCTGAATAAAAACTTATTAAAATAAAATACTAATACTTTAATTTTGGGCACATAGCAACATGTTTACATAATAATAATAATAATAACAACAACTTTTTTTTTTATTAATGACTTCAACTAAATTAAAAGGAAAAAAAAAACTATTGGAAGCTCTTAAACATGGAATTGTGAGACGAAAGTAATTATATCTACAGTGAAGCTAATTTCAACACAAATTGATTGGTTAAGTTGGCATCAACACTCAGCAGTGGGTATTTCCTGTTTGGATAACTCCAGAATATATGTGGTGTATTGTAATTATTTAGTTTAATTTCTTCTTTAGAATTATTAACCAAACCTGTTTTTTAAATGAAGTTTGTTAAATGGTACACGTAGTGCTCCTATTTATAATTACATCCATTGACATAACATTAATAATATCGAAATTGCTAAAATATTTTCGAAAATATTATAATTGTTTCATTCCATTTACATTGTGGCTGTGTCCGTGCGAGCTGTGCAAAAATATTTTCCGTTTACTAAAAAAATGAAAAAGGAAAAAAAACTGTCTGCAAACAAAATTTTAAGTGTGTAATATATACATTTTAATTTCTACCTATCATTATTTTTTTTTTCTTTTAACCAGACACGGAGTTCATGTCATTCTGTAGTTAAGCTATGGCTCCTCTCTCCCACAATCCAGCTCCCATTGTCTGTTTGGTGCGCCGCCCTTTGCCACTTGGCACCTGTCTTTTTGAGCCACCTGTCTTCCATGTCAGAATCTCCATCTGTCCACTTCAAATAGCTAATCATTATATGTTCTTCTCTGCATTAGCCCCACTATGAACCCTTCTGCTCGTTTTCACTTTTTTTTTTAATTTAATTTAATTTAATTAATCCTTCTCTTCTCTGTGTTTATCCATGAACTTTGTAGCCTTGCAAAGCAATTGCCAGTGTTCTCATTTGTTTATTTTACTTTTTTAGAATTATCTACTAACATCCTTTTTTGGATCTAATCTAAGTATATACATACACATATTTATATCAGTTCATTTTTTTTTCTTTTGCACTAATAGTAATAAAAAATTAAGACTGCACCAATAATTTCATTAAATGGATGGTTGTAAGGGCAAGTTCCTGAAAATCAACCGCCATTGGAGCAAAAAGGTTTCTTTGGTTTGTTGTTGAAGTTAGGAATTTCTAATATATATATATATATACATATATATGGGTTATCATTGCATCTTGTCCCATGTACACATTTAGAAACTTCATATCTTATGAATTCTCTCTCATGTGGGTTTTTCTTTAAAAAAAATTGAAAATAATAAAACAAAAGTAATTATTTTTTTATTCAATGGAAGGACCGACGATTAAAATAATATTATGAGCTATATGATAATGGTAGCCTTACTTTAAATTCACCAAACTTTCTCGTATAAATAAGAAGAACAATCAAACCATGCGTGATTAATATAGAAAATAATTATTTAAAATTAAATTTTTTTAATTTAGATATCCAAAGATATCAGGACTCAAATATAATTCACATATTCAAAAAAAAATTGATGTATTTTACAGAAACAAAAAGAATAATAACTTAGGATCTAATTTCATCAACCAGAAGAATTTCCAAGAAACAAAAAGGATTCTTGGAAATTGACAACCAGAAGAATTTATATATAGTGGGATATTTAAATTTTATAATGAAACTCAAAATAGAACGTGTCTATTCCAAAAGAAAAAATAAAATAAAAATAAATGATGTAATATTACATATTATCTATGCAATATTTTTTTTTTATTTAGTTCAGTGAAAATAAGTCATAATCTATGATATCAACATTCACTAATCATTTGTAATCTGATTAGTCTTTCTCCTTAAAATATATAAGGGGTAAAAAAAGGATACTCATACTCTGTATCTAGCAATTTGATAGGTTTATAAACATTTTATATAGTCAATTTTTAATTAATTACCTTTGATAAGTCATGGGTTTCTACCTTTCTATATAGAGATTAGTGGCCTTATCACTTAAAGTGCTTCTTCTATTCTTCTAGAAAGAAGAGATAGAGTTGAAATATATTTGAGCATAATGTGGTTTAGGAAATTCAGTAATTACTAATTCTTTAACAATCTTTTATATGCTACTAATTGACAAGATGACAAAGATGTCATTTTCTCTTTCAGGTTGTGTCTTTCTATGGGCTCAATCTATGCCTCTTCCATTAAGTATTAATACTTAGGTTGCTAACGGTGCTTTGCATAAATTATTAATACTCGCTCGCTCCGTTCCGTATATTTAAGCCTATTTTTTTTATCTGTTTTAAAATATAAGTTTATTTTATTTTTAAAAATTATTTATTATTTAATTTTTTTAATATATCCCTGTTTAATAATACGTCTGTACTTCCAATTTTATACATAATTTAATATTTTAGAGGGATAGTTTAGGAATAAATTAAACAAAAAGTGTAGTTCAACTATATTAATTAATTTTTTTTAATTGTACAAAAGGGTAGAGGGCGTAATTTTTAATGGTACAAATTTTTTTTAATATTTGAATATTAAATAACTAAATAAAAACAATACATATGAACAATATTAACTGAAATAAAAATATTTATGTGAACTATATTTAAAATTTTAATTTGGCTGTATATATTAACTTGGAAAGAAAGATTATAGGTAGGCGTGCATTTGCATCAAAAGGGTACCTATAAGTAGTTGAATGGCATGCATATGCCCTAAATTATTGTCACGACCCAAAACCGTGGGCCGGACCGGCACTAGGACCTATGTAAGCTTAAGGCACCCGAGGCCCGTAGTAAGCCTAAACTATCACATCTCATCCCTATTATCATTTGACTATCGGAATAGTAAGCCCATATTATGACATTTTTTTTTTTTATAAGATAATCAGAGTTATTAATTATAACCCAGCATTAGTAATGCATACTATTTGCAGCTCGGGCCCACATCCATATAATAAAAATATTTTCTCATACAAATATTTATTTGTCATAATATGTTCAAACTGTT
>CANUEX010217107.1:0-47599 GCA_948099535.1 Jatropha multifida | reverse complement strand
TAACAGCTCATTCACCCACATATCTATTAACAAGAAAGAATTTGTACCTGTCAGTGGAAGAGGATGATGACGAGGATGAGGCTCTGTCGAGTTGAGGAAGGACAGCACTGCTTAGAAGGTAGGTCCTTGATTTATATTTTTGTTGGGCGCTATTAAGGGAAAATTGGAGATCGGAGCAGATGAGCTAAGCAAAAATACTAGCAACCCCAAAAATATTCAGAAGCCGACTTGCAAAATAGTTTAATTGGTGCAGTTCAAAAACTTATAGCAAAATGGTGCGAATAGAAGTTTAAAAGTTTAATGAGGCTCTGTCGAGTTGAGGAAGGACAGCACTGCTTAGAAGGTCCTTGATTTATACTATTGAAAGGAAATTGGAGCTCGGAGCAGATGAGCTAATCAGAAGTACTAGCAACCCTAAAAATATTCAGAAGCCGACCTGCAAAAAGGTTTAATTAGTGCAGTCAAAATTTTACAGCAAAAGGGTGGTATATAATATCCTGCAAAAGGAAGCGGTAAAAAAAAGGGCAAAAACAGCAAACATAATTGACTATACCCCATGGGAAACTTAAAAAGAAGCCTAATGTAAAAATACACTAGCATGTAGCAGCCTAGAATAAGCAAGTAGCCTACAAAAAGAATTGATTGCCCACGAAAGTAAGAACGAAGCTAAATGGCAATAAGCAACAAAATTCATAGTAAAATGGGAAAACTAGCCAACCCAAGAACATTAGTTATATAGGCTCAAATTCAGGCATAACAAAATATTCAGAATCCACTCATTCATCCACATATCTATTAGTGAGAAAGAATTTGCACCTGTCAATGGAAGAGGATGAAGAGGAGGATGAGGCTCAGTCGAGTTGAAGAAGGAAATACTGCTTTGGAGGTCCTTGATTTATATTTTTCTAGGGCGCGGACATTGGAGCTTGGAGCAGATAAGCTTAGCAAAAAAACTTGCAACCCCAAAAATATTCAGTAGCCGACCTGCAAAAAAGTTTAATTAGTGCAGTTCAAAATTACAGCAGAAGGGTGCCAATAGAAGTATCCTGCAAAAGAAAACAGTCCCAAAAAAAAAGGCAAAAACAACAAACATAATTGATTATGCCCCTTGGAAAAATTGATGATGCAGTACAATATTGAGTAGACTTGGAAGCACTTGAATTATTCAATTTAGAATCAGTTTAGAACATTATCGTCTTAACATATTGTTCATTAATTTTTTTAGGAATTAATTTAACACTATCATTAGTGGAAACCCAAAAATTGCAGTGATATGATTAATATTAACTCTAGAATCTCTATTAGAGAGCAAAATATTAAGTTACCGAAATACCAAAATCTGGCTAATAATCCTTTTCATAAGGAAGAAAATATCTACATATCTATTCATAAGAAAGAATTTGTACCTGTGAGGATATAGCTCAGTCAATGCGGACTTTGTCCCCTGCATTCAGATAAAAGCGACGTATTTGCATTTTCCCGCTTTTACAACGAACCACAGTAACCTTTGACGGATTAGATTTTAAAGGGCTAGGGCTTATTGGATCATCAATGTGAATATGACCCCAAGAAGATGATGCACGTTTTCTTGATGATGATGATGTGCCAGAAGTAGAAGGAGAACCAGCATTCGGAGTAGCAAACTTTGTTTTTGAAGGGTTAGGTCTTGATTCAGAACTTATTCTAGCATCATATGCCTTTCTTCTCACCGGGTTTCCCAACACATCCAAAGCGGACTTAATTAACTTGAACGCGCCCTCAGCAGCAACAGAGGGATTCTTGTCAGGATGAACCATTAACGCCATTCTTTTGAAATGATTCTTTATTGTGTCAGCGTCTACACTAAAATCTTCGATGGCAAGTATTTCATACCAACAGTTTTTCTTGCTTGCCGCTAACTGGTGTACTCTGTATGCTGTGAAGTAATCATCGATGTGAGGGAGTTCTGGGTTGAAAGACTTGGCTGCCATTAGGTGCTTTATAGCCATGTCTATATTTTGAAGCTTGAAGAACTCATCTGCCATGTCTCTGGCCTTCTCAGCTGCCACCTTGGTCATATCCATGATACTTTGCCCAGTTCTTGATTCAAACATGATCGAAATTCAGAAATTTAATGAAGAACCAGAAGAGGCGCGACCAAGAGGAGGCAAAAATCGATCTCTCAGAAAACTTAGAATCAGAGGAAGCCAATGGGGAAAGTGCCAAGAAAAAGGATCGCTTTGATGAGATTGAGCGAAAATAGGGTTCCGAATTCAAACATTATCAGATTTCTCAGAAAATTCAATCAAGAACCAGAGGAAAATCGCACAGATCTTGGAATCAGAAGAAGCCAATTTCAGAGATGTCAAAAAGCGGAATCCTTCGTCATATCCACGACACTTTGCCCAGTTCTTGATTCAAACACGATCGGAATTCAGAAATTCAATCAAGAACCGGAGGAGGCGCAAATCAATCTCCTAGAAAACTTAGAATCAGAGGAAGCCTACGGTGAAGGTGCCAAGAAGAAGAGTCGATTTGATGAGATTAAGCAAAAATAGGGTTCCGGATTCAAACATTAATGGATTTCCTAGAAAATTCAATCAAGAACCAGAGGAAAATCGCACAGATCTCAGAATCGGAAGAAGCCAATGGCAGAGATGTCAAAAAGCAGAATCAATTTGATGAAGTTTAGCGAAAACAGAGTCTGGGATTCAAATACAATCAAATTTCTCATAAAACAATCAGGAACAAGAGGAGGCAAGGAGGATCGATTTGATGATACTGAGTGAAAACAACCCGCCTGCAAGGAATATCTTTAAAATTGCGATCAGAAGAAGATTTATAGGATTTAAGTTGTTCTTAGAGAATTACATTTTATTAGGAAAGTTATTGTAAATTTTATCTTTTTCTTAATTTATTTTTAATAAATATAACGATAAGGAGATATATAAAAATTTTTATATCCTTTTGCCATATTTGCTTATGCAGTGTTGTTTTTATTTTTATATCCTATTTTTATATCATCGCTGAATCATACTACCTCTCTTCTATATTATTTATTCCATTTCAAATGTTAAACTTTTTATGAAAATTATAAAATTTGTTTAGATTACAATAAATTGACTATATTACCCCTCATTTGATACTAATTTTCAAAAAAAATTATTAAATTAAAATAATAATTATTGATCATTTACAAAGGATAAACACAAAAAAAAATATTTATTACTCCTTAAAAGATACGACAAATATTTTAGAACAACTTATTTTGTCAAATGGGATGAATATTTAAGTCAAATCATTTGCTATTTATTAGATTTGGATAAACTTAAAGAAATTTAAAACTCTTAATTAGATAGTTTAAAAAAATTTTATGTTAACTATTTAACCTCTAATCTCTACAAAAATGGAGCTTATGTGATTAAGCTTTTTTATGGACGAATATTATATATATATAATTGGATTAAATACTTATTTTTTGAAAATTATAAAATCGGTGAATTTGTCAATATTTAGTGCTAAAATGCAAAGAAACACAATAAATATTAGAAGTTAGTGTTATTTCATTAAAGAACCTAAATGGTAATCATATGAAATTTGTTACTATTTGATTTTAAAATGGAGTATGAATAGCAACGGTCTAAGGATAAGCATCTCAACCTAAAATAAACCTAAAATTAAATTAATTTATATAATTTTTTAGAAAAAAAATTTACATGAATTCATAAAACGAGTAAATAGCTGGCGTTTCGACTAGTTATAAATTACAAATGGACAAAAGGACTCGCCAAAACATGGCGTTCATCTGAACCAAATATGGCATTTGCTAGAGATATTAAATTGAATTAAATTTTGAAAAAAATTTTAATTATTATTTTAAGAATTAATTTTGAAATTGAAAATTTTAAGAATTAAATTGAATATTTATCCTAAACCAAATCAATCGTGGTATAGTGATATTAAAATCTGAAAATTAATAAAAAATCATAATAATTAATAAATTCAATTTTAATGATTTAGAATATATTTATAAAAAATACTTAACTTTTAATCCCAATTAGGTTGGAAGGATTTATAGAATGGGAACGATAAACAAAAAAGGAAAAAAAAAAAACTCTACAAGAAATTGATTATTACTAATAGAGCCATCCAAGTATTTTAAAAGGCTGTTAAGGACAATTCTGGGTGAACAGAAAGAAAGAAATATTGCATTTCTGGGAATTCAATATTTATGTGTGAATGTTAATGTACATAAACACAAATAATGGAAAGAAAGAAAGAAATATGGCATTTGCTAGAGATATTTTTAGTAAATCAAAATTACATATAAAAACTAAAAAGAAAAAAAATGAGAACTTGAAAAGCATTGGAAAAACACATACCCTGTAATACTTAATATATACATTTAAAGAATTGGCAAATTTCAAATCAGCATGTCAAATATAATGTCTGGAATTGGGACAATTGGATATAGTTTTTCCTTCACTATTAGTTGATAGAATTCTGGAAACATATCAACGATACAGTCAATTTAGCAAATGTTGTTAGTGTTGTTCACTGAGCTTGTATGTCTGGTTTTCATATGCTACTAGTTTCCAAAAAGGTGCTGACATTCACAACATATAAAAGAATATAAATACTGACTAGTTTGGTTTCGCCAGTTCACAGGTGTTGAGCTCTCCAATCAACTGCAAAATTCTCATCATTATCATCATCATCGCTAGATGATTCTTCATGACTAGACTCTTTGCCAGCAACAGCAGAATCTCTGCTTCGTTTGGCAGACCTAGCAGTCATCAACTCCATTTTCTTCATTCTCAATAATTCAACTTTTCCCCTGTAGGCCCTGTAAAATAGAGAAACAAAATGGCAGGAGTAAAAATTTTTAGAAAGAGAACCTATTGACAAGAAAATGCAAGGACAGTCAGCCAAATTGGACTTACCTCTGCTCCACAGATTCAGCCTCCTCTATCATTTCAGCTGCATCAATCTGCAGTTGAGTGAACATATCAATAAGGTTGTAATGTAGGAAACAGATTTCAAATGCAAATTTAATACTGAATAACGAATAGCACTGACCTCCTCTTCTTCCAAACGGTCATCCACCTCCTGCAAGTCCTCCTGGATCAACTTTTCAAACTCCTTGTATTCATCTCTAATCATGATTTAAAATTGGGTCAAGGTCACCATAATCTAGCTTATGATTTTTGAAACGAGAGCTTGAAACATAAAAAACATAACATGCACATTGGAACAAAAAGATCATAACATACTGGAAATAGGCATATCATAAACCTCCACCAGAATCAAGCAAAATAGCATGTTTAAAATCAAATTAAAAGACAAACTACAGTCTTATGAAAAGGGAACTCATATTTGCACCAATTCAAAAGAGATGCATTAATTAAGACGCATGCATAAGATATACAAGTCAAAACTTACTTGACATCTGGCTTAACAACCTTAATGCCACGAGCAAGCAAGTCAGCTTCTTTGTCATCAAAGAAACCTTCAGGAAGAGCTCCCTTTACTTGCTTGGTTTCTGAAACGGTATTTTCTGTTGTAGTATGCTTGAATTCCCTGGCATGCCTTGAGATTTTTGATTGCACAGCATTACCACTGATTAATCCATCCGTATCAGTTTCTACAGATAATTCCACCTTATTTTGGAAAGAAGCACTTGAACTTCTACATGAATCTGGGTCCAATGATTTCCCAGCATCTGTTCCCAAGAGGGGTAATTGAATGTAAAAAATGGGGACAAAAGAACATATACAGACAAAACAAAATACATTCAAGGAAAACGTTCACAACAGTTTGCAGGCATGAGAAGGAATTGAAGTCATATACGCTTCCATGAGTCAAATGCCAATAAAAAGAAGCAACAACAAGATATAAGACACATCAGAATCACTGGCCATAATAATCACGCATAGAAATGATGATTATATTATTATAATTTTGACCAGCTGATTACTGAAAAATATTTTTCTTCATGCAAGGAGCAGTTGAAGGCCCAATGTGCTGCCTCACCAAAATTAACATTTGAAATGATAAGTTAAAATAACATAGTATCCCAACCTTCCGAATAACAAAGTCATTTTCCAAAATCGAATTCATAGAATTCCTCATTGAGCAAATTCTGATTGTGAGCTTGTAGGCTAGAAGTCTTATGAAGACCAATTGCTTTTCTTTAAATGATATTTTTGTTGACCAATTGTTTTTCTTTTCTTGATATTTTTGTTGTTTGATTTTTATATTTATTCCTAGGACAGTGCTTGGTAGAACAGTAATAGGTTAAACCGTTTTCAATTTTTTAACCTTATTGAGAATGTAATCGACCAGCACTTTTTTTTTTTGGGCTGGTGCGCATGAGGCCTCTTGCTTTGCTTATGCAGTTACATGCAGACAAACTTTCCCTAAACAGCGCAGAGAAGCTGTTCATATGGTTGAAATATGTAACCTTCAAGTCACAGTACAACCACCTCATTGTTATATCAAGTCATAAAAAAAATGTGTCAAATAAGTGCTGATACCCAATAATAAGTGGCATCAGAGTATTTAAGTCAATTGATCAGAGTAATTTTCTTTTACCTTTGAATTATTTGGCTTCAAGTATTTATCAGTCTTTTTAAAGATTCAATCCAAACATGTCCTTTCACTTAAATTATTCTAGCAAATACATATGAACAAAGAGAAAACTGCATACCATTTTTTTGTCTCTTTGCCATACGATTATCGAAAAAATCAGGAGGAAGTGCAGATGATGATTGAAGTTCGGACGATTTCAAGGGCTCAATCTTTTTATCAGGCAACTCTGCTTTAGGTGTCGTTGACTGTGTCTCGTGATTGTCAAAAAAATCTGCAGGAAGTAGTGATGATGACTGAGGCTTGGGCAATTTTGCTGAGGATTCAGACTTGGTTGCATGCAAGTCTGCATTAGGTGCCTGTTTAGGTCTAGTAGACTCTGCATGGGATTCAGGTTTTGCATGCGCACGTCCAACTGCATTGGCTTTAATATTATTTACTGCCTGCATCATAATAACACTCATGTTAGTAGATTCTCAGAAATGAAGAAAATGAAATGTAAAAAGATAGAAAAAAAAAAGAATAAAGAAACAGCTGTGCATATAATTGTGAAAAATGTTAATGAATATCTTTTTCTGTTAATTTATATTAATTAAAAATAACGAAGCAAATATTAGAATTACAATTTTTTAGTTAAATCAGGCTATCAAAAAAATTTAAATTTTAAATTTTGACAAAATAATACATAATTCATGATAAATTCATAAACAAATAAATTTAGATTAATGCCTATTTTGTTGTAATTTCTCAAGTTAAACTAAAGTATAAAACATAGGTTAATTGTTGGTGCTTTCTCGCCATTATAAGCTCATAAATTGAGGTTACAAATGCAAATTCAATGAAACCTATTATACACCTTAATGCTTGTACATGTAATGCAAGTATTATTTCAAAATAATTATTTTTATTTGCCAAGGTCTACATTCCCAAATTATTTCTTCCTTTGGTTTGCATCATTTCCCAACATCTATATAAGACCCAAAGAAAGCATGAATGGATCTACAGTTCTATACAACACAGTCACTCAGTTCCTTAATTTCTTTGGTTATACTCTCTCTGTCTGCAATTGTAGAACTTCCCCCTTTGCAATTTGACATAAACTTGTTCGGTGTAATTTTGAATTTTTTAAGTTATCAGGGCCCATAGAGGACACTGAAGTTATGAGAATATGAAACATAGTTTATGATTTGTACCAACATATGTGCATGCATATTAAGTACACATGCCTTGGGAATCTGTTCCTCTATAGCTATACTTACAAAGAACTGCATTTTCATGATACAGTAGCATTCGCAAGCAAGACAACATGGATTAATCATCATCAAATCAGAAGGCTTCTATAATATAAATGCCTTCTCCAGCAAGCAAACTTAAAATGAATAACTTGATATCTTTGGGAATCCGTATTAAATAAACTTAGAAAGGTAAATCCATTCAAATTTTTTTTCCAGCATTTTGGATTATAGTAAGGTTAGAAAATTCTTTTTAGATGTGCCACTGGAAAGCACTTAAATCACATAAAACAACACCACAGCACATTGATGAATGCTACTTATCATTATGTGTCCTGCACTTGAAATGGGAAAAAAAAAAGCAATTTGATTGCAATTTTACACTGTTATTTCACAATTAAGCAAAATAATGTTACTTCCCCAATCATTTTGTCTGAATATCAGAGCAAGTAACTGCATGTTGTATGAATAACTAATCATTATCATTGAGTAAGACATCACCTGATGATGTTTCCTAGAAGCTTGATGTGCATCCCACAGGGATTCAGATTTCAAAACTACATCACAAACCCTACATACAGGTTGATCAAATTCATTGTACCTGAATGTCATATGCAAGAGCGGAAAAAGGTTAAAACTTTAGTCACTAAAAAGAAGAAGTGGAAGATGATTAAAAGAGTAAAATACCATTTAGTTCCTAAGTTTTGACCTAATTAACAAGTTTGTTCCTACATTTTGAAAAACAAATTAAACTGTCTTTAATGTTTGATCTCATCATCAAAATAGACCTTTCAGGATTTGATGCAAATTACAGTTAGCCAAAGTTGATTTGACAGTCAAAGGATATGTCGAAATACAAAATTAATAAAAACCATACAAATACCCTTGACCATTTATAACATATGTAATCAACTTAAATGACACTAGAAAATGGAAGAAACAGAGTAAAATGACAATTTAAAAAAAAAAAAAAGAAACAGCAAATAAATAAATAAACAAAACAAGAAGAAAAGAAAAAATAAAGCAAGTTACATCAGCAGCAAAAGAATAAGTTAAGAACAGCAGCAACTAAAAATAAACAAAAAAGAAAAAAAAAAGCAAGTGACTCACTAGTAATAGGATAAAAAAACAAAAAGGAAATAGGGTTTTAGCACCTGAAGTGCAATGGATAAAAAATTGATGACAAGAAAAGAGAGAGAAAAGAACTAATGTTTGGAAAAATGGAAGCTCATGCTCAATGATGGTAGGAGATGGAGGTGCAACTTCAAGCTTTCATTCAAATTCTACTTCAGAGGGATTTTATTTATCAACCTTTTGCTTTTGTCATAAAAATAAAATAAACAAAATTGGTGAGTTTGCAATGATCATTATGGCAGATGGAAGCTCATGCTCGATGATGGTGGGAGATGGAGGTGAGGCTGAAAAGGATTTCCCATGCCATTAATGCAGGCAACGCTGAAGACCTCCCATGGCAACATGCACATATGTGGTATATTGAATGGCTGGTTTGGCTGTTGTCATCATCGGTGGAAACAAGAATTTGGCTCTTATGAGAGGGAGAGAGGAGGGAAGCATAATGAAATTAGGGTGTCAATGGCTAGCAAAGGTCATCATTTAGTATTTTCTTATCCACTTAAAAATGACTTCCATTTTTTTTTTAACTGAAGGATCATTTCGTTCATAAAAATAAACTTCGGAGACTATTGAATTTGATTTTCAAAATACAAGGACTTAATTAGGTAAAACCTAAGAGACTAAAAAATAATTTACCTTTAAAAAAAATCTACATATTCATTATGTCAACATCTGTGTAAAAGATAGTAATAAACAGCAAAAAAAGACAGATTTGGAAGTCCTCAAGAAGATAAGAAATGGATCATAATAAAGGGCACACAAATAACAACCTGTTTTGACAACCTTCTCCAACTCAAGAACAATTGAGACCCTGCCTAAAGCATAACTCTTTGACACCAAACAGGGAACAGAAAATCCAACAAGACTGCATTGTAAGATAAATCTGTGCAATTTGGACTTAATTCAACCAACGGTTACTGAGTTTATCAATAACATTTAGAATTTTAACTAAACATCAATTTGGTACCAACAATATGCAATTGTCATTTCATTTCAATTTGGTCATTATTGCCAAATTGACATTTTCGAAGACAATTAATCTGTTGACAAGGTAAGAAAGTTCTGGAATCCACTTTTAATTATAAACCATATTACAAACATATTACCTACTTATCATATCAACATGGTAGCTAAAAAACTTTAGCAAAAGGAACTTTATCAGACAACAACTGAAGTTGAGTAACCATACATCAATGAGTGATAACTTGAGTGACCATGGGTGGAATTAAGCCTTATCTTCTACCATTTTGTTCCACTACTTAAGTTAGACATGGGTTTGTGATATGCATACGATTTTTCTCTTTCTCAAAGCAAAATGATACTAGATAAGTCCTAAAAATTGACAATAATAATAACAGCATCCTTCCTTGTATTCTGAAACAGCTTCATATGCACACACATGATATAGCACTGTGTTAGTTTCTTACGCCCTCATTTAACAAAGAGAAATGCCCAAAAAACACTTGACAGCAAATATTTCAACACATAGGATTTTTAAATTAAAGTCCAAAAAACAAAAAAAAAATTGTTCCGTGTTTAAAAGGTAAGGATTACCTAACAAGAGGAGAATCAATTCGCTTGTCCTTTTTCTGTGCATTGAGCTTAGCACGAAATAATGCTTTCTTCATTGCTGCATCCATTTCTAATGGTACAACTGTGATTGCTTTCTCACTATTAGTGTCTGTCCCCAGAACTATGACTAATTTTGGTTGTTCTCGGTTCAAATGTTGAGAAAATAGCCAAAGCAAAAACACCTTTCCTGGGATTTTTTTTCCAGAAAAAAATAAAGTCAGCCCCCACAAAAACATCCATGAAGGTGGTCTGTTTAGCTGGCATCTATGAAAATGAGGCAATCAACACATTCAGAGTTCTCAAAATCACTAGAAGAGCATAACTAGGTTCAGGGCACAATTTACCGTGAAAAATATTTGCAACAAACAACAATGGAATGTGGAAGCAAAATTATTAAGTACCTATGCAATCCAAAAGCACCGATACGAAAAAAGCCAATCATACCTCTAAAACAAGCTCAATAGCTGCTACAATTGACCCATTATTCTCATTCAACCAAAGTAACAAATTACATACAACATATATACACTAAGCACCACTAATTGCATGTTGATAGGAATTGGGTTTGCATAAAAATATTCTATATGTTTTCCTTTATATTTGGATTGTAGGGGATTAATAATTCAAATTTATTCGGATATCAATTAAAATTTGCAGCAAATTCATTTATTAAGACCTTAGATCAGTATAACTGTTTAAGATTTAATAAACAGCATTCCTTTCTTCCGAACTGGAATTGAAGGGGTCGATGTGTGAGATTAACTAGCAATTGGATAAACGAGTGCTTTAATATAGATTTCAAACATGTTATAATCCAATTTACATTTAATTGATTCAAAATTTTACCTTAGAATGTTAATTATTTTGTTAATTAGTTGTCTAAATTTTGCTAACATCATATTAGCTCAAATTCTATCTATTTCTAAGAGTTTCCAGTTTCTAAACCGAATAAAAGTTCGGGAATCGAATCACAAAGCTGATAGCATATTAGGAACCTACGTAGCAAATTCATCATTCTGTCCCTTCGGGGCTTTCAGGGTCACCAGAGAGACCGCCCCCGCCGTGGCCGGAGGGCGGCAGTTGCAGAATCTTTCTAAATTTTATCAAATTGTGCGAATTTTTGTGTAAATTCCAATTCTTCGATTAATTTCCTCAGTTAGTGCTAAAATCTATCAAAACCCAAAATTCATCATTTAAATGCCTAAGTTCCAACTTCTTCAAGCACTTCATTCAATCACCAAACCATGCAATATAAATCATAAAGAGATGTTAGGGGATGATATTCGACCAACCTATCTCCGAATGCTTGCCGGAAACTACTTGAACTGGCCGGAGAACCAAGCTGAGGTCGCACACCAACGATCCAGCAACACAGGCCCTCTGAACCACCAAGAAACCAGAATAAGGGGAGAATGAGGGAGGGGGAGAAAAACAGAGCGCTAGAAATTGGAAGAGATGAAACGGAGACGAGGCAAGGTACGCAGAGGCCCTCATATTAGACACGCTTAAGCGTCATCGTTTTGTTATGAAAAAGAGGTGAACAGTGCAACCACACCTTTTAAAAGAAGACTACGAGTGAAATTACAAAAAACCAGGTCCGTCTTTGACACTGTTTCTGTGTTGTCTGCAGACTTCTGCCCTCTCTCCCGCCACTGCCACAACCGCTACAGCTACCGCTTCCATGGGTCAAGGCCCATCAGGCATGAACCGCCCACCGGGCGATCGCAAGAATGATTCCGATAACAAAAAGGACAAGAAATACGAACCCGCGGCTCCCCCGTCCCGCGTCGGCCGCAAGCAGCGGAAACAAAAGGGCCCTGAGGCCGCCGCCCGACTGCCAACAGTCACCCCTCTGACTAAATGTAAGCTTCGCCTCCTGAAACTAGAGCGCATCAAGGACTATCTTCTAATGGAGGAGGAATTCGTGGCCAATCAAGAGAGGCTGAAGCCATTAGAGGAGAAGAACGAGGAAGATAGATCGAAGGTCGACGATTTGAGAGGATCGCCAATGAGCGTCGGCAACTTGGAGGAGCTAATTGATGAAAACCACGCCATAGTTTCGTCGTCAGTCGGGCCTGAGTACTATGTGGGGATTCTTTCCTTTGTTGATAAGGACCAGCTCGAGCCTGGATGCGCTATTCTTATGCACAATAAGGTATGACCATTCGTTTCTGTTTAGATTTTTGAGAATTTGGTGTTATCTCATTGTTTTGGGATAATTGGGGTTGTTTATGTGTAGTATAATTTGTTTATATTTTGAGAATTGGGTTGGGAATTTTGAGAATTGGGTGTTTTTAGGGTTGCTGTAGGTTGCTTATGTTGTACTTGTTAAGGAAAAAATTAGGTTCTTAAATTGTGTTTGGCAAGAGGGAATGTAGCAAAAAAAAAAAAGAAAAAAAGAAAAAGAAAGTGATATATGAGAAATTTCTATTGCCATTATGATTGATGCTTAATGCATTTTTCATTGTCATGTTTGTCGTAAATTTGCTTGGTGTTGCTTGATGTATGATGAGCATTGAACTTTGTACTGGTAGCCTGAAATTGGATTAAATTTGAAGCCAAATATTTTTTGTGCAACTTTAACATTTTCTGGGGGAAACTTTATATAATACCTAAACAATATCTATGGAAACCTGCAAAAAAAATATGGTGCAATACCACTCTCTTACATTTTCCCCTGAAAGTTCATATGTTATGCATTTTGTTTTCATTTGGTAAAGAGTTTAGCATGTGTTATTCTATAACAAGAAATTGGTAAAATCATGAGCCCAGTTTTGAATTTTCCCCATGCATAATACGTGGAGAGTAAGTTATAGAACAGCATGTCTTTCTGTGAGCCATTAATCAGTGTGTCATAATATTCAATGACTCATCTACCAATAAATGTGTTAATTTTCATGTACCCATGATGAAAGAAATGGACTTTTTACTCTAAGCTTCCATATTGAATGTGTCTTCTGCAAGGTTGAAAGTCTTGTTCTAAATTTATATGATAGACTTGTGTTCTATTATTTAGATTCTGAATGTCTTTTTGTTGTTTATGTTTATTCAGGTCCTTTCTGTTGTTGGGCTTCTTCAAGATGAGGTTGATCCCATGGTTTCTGTAATGAAGGTTGAGAAAGCTCCACTGGAATCATATGCTGATATTGGTGGGTTGGATGCCCAAATACAAGAAATTAAAGAAGCAGTGGAGCTTCCACTTACTCATCCTGAATTGTATGAAGATATTGGTATTAAACCCCCTAAAGGAGTCATACTTTATGGGGAGCCTGGAACTGGTAAAACATTGCTTGCCAAGGTGCATTATCTCTCTCTCTCTCTCTCTCTCTCTAATGTATATACACTTGCATCACAAATACACATTGCTAATATAACTCTGGAAATTAGCATAATCTGGAAATTAACCCTTCTATAGGATCTTCGTCTTGGGGTTGAAGTTATGAATTTTTTTTCTTTGCATATTATGAGTTCTTATTCATTAAGAATGGAAATAGTGAAAAAGCCATCATTAATTTGAACATGATCTCTTTAGTAAAGCTGTCCTTGAGTTTGGTTATTTTTTCTTTCACAATTTCTCAAGGGGGATTTATAATTATTTTAGATATTGCAAACCTGATAGGAATTCTAAAAACTGAACCATGGTAGAACTATTACCTCTTCTCTTTTCTTGTTTTTTTGGAAAACAAGCAATCAGATAGATTCAATGTACTTGTTGTGATGGAGGCCTTTGAAAAAACTGTAAGTTGTGTGTCTTGCTGGGAAAATAATCTCTCTATTTTTGTTTGGTTGATCATGAAACCTCAGCACTTACTAGGTCATTCTTTTGGGGGGTTTGGTTGGATTGGAGTTTAGATTAATGTATCTATGTTGTCAATGGCAAGTGTGCTGCAATGTCATTGGGAAATGATAAGGATTAGGGCTTTGTACTTTTGCTATGATAATGAGGACATGACATTGGAGTTATTTAATAATTGCTTCTGCTTACATATATCCTTCCCTGAATAAACTTGCTTCTATCTTTGTATATCCTTGGAATATGTATACTACTTTATATATAGTCACTTGGTGAATTAAATAGGAGGAATTAAAAATATATTAGTTAGAAGTATTATATATTAATTAGGGACTGTGAAATTAAATTGGACGAATCAAATTTAATATATAATTAAATTAATTTTTCTTAATTAGGAACAAAATATATTATAGATATGGTTAAAATGAAAGTTTTATGGTTAAACAAATGTTTTCTTATTGTAATGTAAATAAATTTAATTATTAAACTTGTTTGTCAATGCCTTTCTATGTAAATATAGATCGTATTAATGTCCCTTTTGGTCAGTTCAAATAATATGTGTGTGTGCGCGCGCGTGCCCAGAGCTTAATGTTAAAATGAAGTTAAAGTGAGGAATTAACATATAACTTGGAATCCATTTAGATATTTAATGCGTAGTCTGTGTATTTCTGGTATGAAGCAAATATGCATTGCATAATTGGTTGTACATCTTTTGTTATTCACAAATTTTGAACTTTTTTGCTTCACCACCCATTCAATATACCATTTGGCATTGGCTGATGTCATGAATATGGTCTTATATTTAACTTCAGGCAGTCGCAAATTCTACTTCCGCAACTTTCTTGCGTGTGGTAGGGAGTGAATTGATTCAGAAATACTTGGGAGATGGCCCAAAATTAGTCAGGGAACTCTTCAGAGTTGCGGATGATCTTTCGCCATCAATTGTATTCATTGATGAAATTGATGCAGTTGGCACAAAGAGGTGAGTTTATTGATGTAAGTGATTGCAAGTGGTATTACCATGGTGACAGATTATGATTGACAGTTTCTGAAAACTTTGTTTGTCAGATATGATGCACATTCTGGTGGTGAACGCGAGATACAGAGAACTATGTTGGAATTGCTGAACCAGTTGGATGGTTTTGATTCCAGGGGAGATGTGAAAGTAATTCTTGCAACAAACAGAATAGAAAGTCTTGATCCTGCTTTGTTGCGCCCTGGACGAATAGACAGGAAGATTGAATTTCCCCTTCCAGATATCAAAACCAGAAGGCGCATATTCCAGGTAGGTTTATGTGCAAGATTATACTTACTGCATGATGTTATTCTTTGGTTGGGTTCCCCATAATGTTTTCTTGCTTCCTTTGCGAATTTAGATACATACATCAAGGATGACATTGGCAGATGATGTTAACTTAGAAGAGTTTGTTATGACCAAGGATGAATTCTCTGGGGCTGATATCAAAGCTATATGTACAGAAGCTGGCTTGCTAGCTTTAAGAGAGCGGCGCATGAAGGTGATCTCTTGCATACTTTGAAGAATATTTTAGAACATCGAGCAAATCATTTGAATGTCTTGCTGATTAACTTAGTGTTTGCAATAATTGGGAATTTTCTGGTGCTAAATTTGCTTGAAAGTTTAATTGAGAATAAGGTTGCTGGTAGAGAATAACTTCGATTTCTGCACTGTCCATTTTTTTTTCTTTTGCCAAAGTTGTGGATTAAAATAACTGCTCTTCTACAGAAACCAAGTTTTGTTTTGAAGCATTGTCCCCCTCCCCCATTTTTTTTTCTCCTCTTTCAACTTCCTGTCCTATCTCTTGTTGCCTTTGTTGTCTTCCTATGTTTTTTGGTATGGAATTTTCTTCCTTTGGAGCCTTTGCTGGACTTAAGTTGTAGACTTAATTATTTGACAGTTGCTAGTTCAGTTCTCTAATGTTATTGTGTTTCTTGATTCAGGTGACTCACGCAGACTTCAAGAAAGCAAAGGAGAAAGTGATGTTCAAAAAGAAAGAAGGGGTGCCAGAAGGACTTTATCTATGAAGGCAAATCCTTTATGTGAGGGTGGTAGAAACTCTTTTCTTGTTTCTTTTAGCTTTTCACATTGGGTTCTATGATCTTCATTTGAGGTGATTGTTTCTCAACCATTACTAGTTGGATATCATCCTTTTGAAGCACTTTTTATTGTTTAACAGTATTTGATAATACAACAGTTATTTAATGAAACTTTATTTTCACAGAATTTCTTGCTTTAGGTTTTTGTACAAGCTATACATCTGCTGAGGTAAAATTGCAATATATTTTATTTATTTGATGCATCATCATTGAATCATTCATGATGACTGAAATTATTTGGAGACCTTGATTATAGAAAAAGAATGCAAGAATAGTGTGTTTCTAGGAGTAAATAATTAGAGGAGAATGATTGTTGGAGGTTTTTGGGGAGTTGGTTTCTTGTTTTTGCTTTGCTTCAATGGTTAGTTAATAGTCAGATATCTCATCCTTTTTGGAACACCCTTTGTTTGTCAAGGTAATGTTATAATCTTAGGTATTTCGTGTGCTAACAAGTGAAGGTTCAAACTGTTCGTTCATAGAACAAGAATATAAATAACCCAAAGAAAAAGAACCAGAATATAGTAATAACTAAAATGACTCCACCCTTGAGTCTTTTTATTTTTCTTTCCTAGAAACACCTTTTGGTCCCTAGTTTACATAAATGAGATCAATACATTTCATCAGTAACGATATTCTGGCTCAAGATTTGCATAAACAAATGCTTTTCTTTTGAGTCATTCTCCATTTGGCTTTTCTTTAACCCATTTGACTAACCTTTTCTGCTCTACTTCCTCAGCACTGTCATCATTCATCCCTCTTCCATATATTCAAGTGATTAATTTTCTTAGCGTGCTTTACTCATGCGAGAAATTCATCTTCTAATTGGCTAGCTTCGTTAGGAGACTCGATTGCTACATTTCCAATAGGGCACGACCTAATGCATAAATTTGATTTTATATTTTCAGTGATTATCCTTATAGTCCCCTGAACTTTGCAGGGAATCCGTCATATGACCTGCACTTTTAGATTTCAATAATTATTGTCCCTCACTAAAATATTATGGTCCCCTGAACTTTGCATGGAATCCATAATGACCTGCACTTTTACATTTCAATAATAATTGTCCCTCGCTAAAATAAAATGTGAAAGTATAGGGTCATGATTGAACTTCGGCAAAGATATTTCATTTCGGCGAGGGGCATAATTATTAATTATTATTGGAATATAAAAGTGTAGGCTCATGTTTGAACCCTTGCAAAGTTCAGGGGGCCAGAAAGATAATCAACTAAAGTTGAGGATCAAATTTATGCATTAGGCTAATATGACACTCTAGACAATAAATTTTGTAACCATTCTGCAATTGCATTACTGAATATTATTATCAGTGTTGGTCAGAGAGACAATCACATAGTTGTAGGCATACATGCACGTATAGAGTGTAATTATAAAGTTGCGAAATCATTATGTTTGAACATTCCGGAGTCAAGGGAAAGCAGCCTTCTTTTCATCTCAACCTAGGCAAGTTTTGTACCCAAGCTAGTGAGGTCCTTTCGCAGACTTGAAAATGGCAAACTGGTTCTATCGAGTCGTTTTATGTATGGCTTAAACATTAAATGTATTCTATACTTATTAATCATCCCAATATATCTTTGGCTTTTCTACTCTTTATTTGTGGCTTCGCAAGGCATCAACCTATCGAAGGAAAATCCAGTGATTTTCCATTCCAAAAACACATTGATTTTTAGTCAGAAAGATGATCTGGTTTTTGACCTTTCTTTACCCAAAACTCAAAACTCTTATTGTAGATATAGATGGAGACGGACTCATTCGGTGGATTTGAGTACGGAAGATAAGTGGAAATATGGGGAGTGACAGTGTGACATGCAGCTTGAGGTTTTATGGAAAGGAGGAAGATGGCAGTGGGTGTTCGACTTGGAATTGGTGGTGAACAGCGGTGAATTGGAGATTTTAAAGATGAAAATCTTTCTCGGAACGGGACTATTTTAGGAGTACATGTTTTAAATTAATCATACTAAATATGAAAATTTAAATATAAATAAGTTTTATATTTTGAATTTATTTATGCCAAATGGAACCGAAGTTTCGATGTTGAACTCCTGCGCTGCGATGGGTTGATCACTTGATCTCCTCGCAATCTCGGGTACATGGTAACATGAACATGGGCACTACACAACACAGACAAAACATACTGTAATTTTTAACCATCCCTCTTAAAAGGGTGGCACGCTTTATATTTAGAGTTTGAATTCAAGGCTTTCAATTAAAGGAGAAGGAATTTTTATTATTCATCTCACCCTTAAATAAATATAATTAAATAAATAATAATTTATAAAAATCATTAAACATAAAATAAAAAAATAATTTTATATTTCAAGATCATTAATATCATCATGCGAACATCTTTGACTTATTTAAAAATAAATGGATGATTTCAAAAATTCTAAAATCTTTTTAAAAGAAATCAAACTATTCTCCTAAGCTGTTTCATATTTTATTGTTCTGACATGATATTTCTTGATGCAACAAATCCTGTGAATTACTGATTTCAAACTTTTTATTAAAGCTATGATTTACTAAATAAAGTAAAAAAAATAATTTTAAAAAATCCCTCTATTTCCTAATTTGATTTATGTATTGCGAAGTGCATATATTAAAATTTGTTGGGGAGTGGACCCACTCGATAGCTTTCTTTTTGTTTTTTCTCCTTCGTGTCATTGTAGCCTTTAAGTTTGAACCATCTTCATTTTGACGACTCCACTTTGTTTTACTCAATATTTGTAAAGTCAGACTAAATATTGAACTGGTTGGATTGATTCAATTCAACAAATTGTTTACCAAAGTTAGTGTCATCTGCAAGAGCCAATGAATTCAATGCCCATCTTTTTACTTGTTAAACAGAAAGTTGACTAGCATGCTCTATTATCACTATGGCGGGCCACGAGATAACGAATGGCTTCAGTAAAAAAAATTAATTTTCATTTTCATTTCTATGTATGTGGTGCCAGTCGTGAGATTTTTAAACTTGTTTTAACTAATTTGATTTGACATCTTTTTATAAATAATCGCTACAAAATGTTGGATATTGAGATAAAAATGAATTAAAGGGAGATGAATGAGTAATCCATCTTCATCCGACGCCAAGCCCCGGAGCCTAAGGGTTGAAATTCCTAGTATACTAGCAACGGAAAACTATTGGTTGCTAATCCATTGTTAAACTGTGGCGAAAAGTGTGCTATTTTTCCGCGTAATTTAGCAACAGATTCTCGTCCGTTGCTAACGTTCCGCGGCTATTCCCCAAGTGGTTTGAACTTAAATTCTCGTCCGTTTCCTTTTTCTTGTAGTGTTATATAAGCCAAATAAATACTAGGTTTAAATCGATTAATTCAAACGGTGGAATCAGAATCATATACATAATCGTTTATTAATATTTAAAAAAAGGAAAAATATAAAATATGTTTGTCCCTCTCGTTCAATATATAAAAATGCCATGGGCTTGTCTGCTCATTAACGTTGCTTTCCCTTATTTTTGTTTCCCTCGACTTTCCATAAAGCACTTATGGCTACTCCTTTGAATTTTATATTCATTATTTTCTCTCTGGGTATATCAGTCCCATTTTCATCTTCAATGCTTCGTAATGCATTAAATGAAGGTTCATCTCTTTCTGTAGAAAACCCAGACAACATTTTGCCTTCACCTAACGGCATTTTCTCTGCCGGGTTTTACCCAGTTGGAGAAAATGCATATTCTTTTGCCATATGGTTTGCTCAACCTTCTTGCTTTAACACTTGCATAGTTGTTTGGATGGCAAACAGAGACAGACCCGTTAATGGACAAAGATCGAAGCTTTCTTTACAAAAAACTGCCAATCTAGTCTTAACTGATGCTGATAACTCCATTATTTGGTCTTCTAATACTTTCTCGCTCTCTCCTTCATCTTTAAACCTTTATGATAATGGAAATCTTGTAATTATTACTACAAAAGAACGAGTAATTCTATGGAAAAGCTTTGATTCGCCTACTGATACTCTTCTTCCTTTACAACCATTTACTAGAAACTCAGTTCTTGTTTCTTCAAGAAGCTCAACAAACTTTTCTTCTGGTTTTTATAAGTTATCTTTTGATAACGATAATATCCTTCGCCTTGTTTATGATGGTCAAGAAGTTTCAAGTGCTTTCTGGCCAAGCCCATGGCTGCTTAGCCGCGAAGCAGGGAGATCTTCATATAATAGTAGCAGATTTGCTTTGCTTGATTTGTCTGGAAAATTTAATTCATCTGATAATTTCAGCTTTCTCTCTTCTGATTATGGAGGGCAAAATATTCAAAGAAGATTGACTCTCGATTTTGATGGGAATCTAAGGCTATACAGCAGAGAAAACGGGAATAGCAAATGGGTAATTTCATGGCAAGTTTTTGCTGAATCATGCAAGATTCATGGAGCTTGTGGACCTAACAGTGTATGTAAGTATGATCCTAGCTTTGGCAGAAAATGTTCTTGTCTTCCTGGTTTCAAAATGAAAAGTGTTTCTGATTGGTCTTTAGGCTGCGAATCGGAAATTGATAATTCTTGTGGTGCGAGTAATGCTTCTTTCCTTAAATTTGCTCGTGTCGAAATGTATGGTTATGATCTTGGTTACTTCGAAAATCATACATATGATATGTGTAAGGAAATATGCTTAAAAAGATGTGATTGCAAAGGTTTTGTATTTAAGTATATTTTCCAAAATCGTCCTGATAATGTTCCTTACTGTTTTCCCAAGTCACAATTATTAAACGGATATCGTTCGCCAAATTTTCGAGGAAATTTTTACTTGAAAGTACCCGAAACCATGAGATCCATTGACTTGTCACTTAAAGAACAAAGTCCTGAATGTTCTACTGGAGCTGTTGAGAAGCTTGAAAGAAGGTACGTGAAATCAAATGGAAGTTGGTCACAGAAGCTGTTGATTTGGTTTGTTAGTGCAATTGGGCTAATCGAGATTCTTGCAATAGTTTTAGTTTGGATTTTCTTGATTAGAACTCAGCAAAAGAAAGATTCAACAATTTCTCAAGATTACTTTCTTGCTGCTACTGGTTTTAAAAGATTCACTTACACTGAGTTAAAGGAAGCAACAAGAAATTTCAATGAAGAAATCGGAAAAGGAGCTACTGGAATTGTGTATAAAGGAATATTAGCTGATAAGAGAATCGCAGCCATTAAACGACTGACCGATACAAGTCAAAGCCAAGGTGAGTTTCTAGCAGAAGTAAGTACAGTAGGGAAACTTAATCACATGAACCTAATAGAAATGTGGGGATATTGTGCAGAAGAAAAGCACAGGCTCTTAGTGTATGAATATATGGAAAACGGATCTTTGGCTAATAACTTGTCTTCCAAGAACCTTGACTGGAAAACCAGGTTTAAAATCGCGGTAGGCACAGCTAAAGGCTTGGCTTATTTACATGAAGAGTGCTTAGAATGGGTTATACACTGCGACGTAAAGCCACATAACATACTCTTGGATTCTAATTACCAGCCAAAAGTTTCAGATTTTGGGTTATCTAGGTTATTTAGTAGAGATGACCTAATTGGCAATTCAGGGTTTTCAAGAATAAGAGGAACAAGAGGTTATATGGCTCCTGAATGGATATTTAATTTGCCCATTACTTCCAAAGTGGATGTTTATAGCTATGGAATTGTAGTGTTAGAGATGATTACTGGAAGGAGTCCATCCGTGGCCGGCTATGGTGATAATGGGGGTGAGGAAGTGGAGAATATGAGATTGGTTGAATGGGTGATGGAGAAGAAAAGAAGAGCTTCTGAAACCAGTATTTGGGTTAAAGAGATTGTGGACCCTGTCTTGGGGGTGAATTATGATGCAAAGAAAATGGAAACTTTGACAAGAGTGGCATTGAAGTGTGTGGAGGAAAGCAAAGATGGTAGACCCACAATGAGTCAAGTGGTTGAGATGATTTTACAACATGAAGGGTATCATTGATTAGCTATAGAAAAGTAAAGAAATTGCTGTAATGTTGCTTATATTAATCGATGATTTTCATTCATGTAATTACACTGTATAATCCAAACTTCCCTTTCTGTTTCGTAATAATTACATATTAGACATGTAAATGAAATTAGCTGTTAGCTATTTGAAAATATTATATAAGTTAATTTTTTTTTTTAATATTGAGAAGGAGGATTGATCTATTATTAAATAGTATATGTACTTATCGATAAATTATGTCTTGATGCACACATGAGTTAACTTTTTATAGAACATTATCTTAATCTCTAAAAATTAATTCAAACGCTACTGTCATTATCTATTACTTCTAACTTTTATATTGAATTTAATCACTTCAGACGACAATTTTAGAAAATGAAAGCACATTAATTATTTTATACTAATTAATTCTATTCGTCTAAATATTTTCATTAAACCTTATTTTAATTAGATGAGATTTAACTAAAACATAATTTAGTTAATTATCTCTTTATAATTCAATTATTTTCTTAATTTTTGTGAAAAATTAATATGAAGTGCTTAATTTTTTTATTCAATTCGGCTGCTTTCAAATGTAATGTATTTTTATAATTAAAGTCTATTTCTTAACAGCTGAAAAAAAATAATTAGGTTAGTTTTTTTTTTCTATAAAAAGTATAAGGAGTGAGAGATCTCGAATTCGAATCATTTTTACTATAAAAATTATCACCAATTTGATGAATATTATTCAAAAAGGAGGCTTGTTCCCTATCCTGCAACTCTGTAATATTATTCGGTTCATTAGGCCTTTCATATATATAAAAAAAAAGAAAAAAGAAAAAAAAAGTAGGGACCATGTTCCCTTTTGAGTAATTGGTCAACGAAACGGTGCTGTTCCATGATCAAGATGAGGCGTATGTATCTTATCTGGTCCTCTGTTTGGCTATGGAATTGCATAATATGCCAAAGTCAACTACAGAACAGCTTTGAATAAAGCAATCCAATAAAATCAAATGGAAAATTATAACTGTGTTCTCTGTAAAATAATTACGCTATTCTTATATAATTTTTAAAATATATTATTATTATTTTCACCGATTTTATGAATTAAAAGGATGACTATTCTTTATGCTATTTAAACTGGTAAAAGCTCCATTTCATTAAAAAATAATGGGCTTAGTACGTGACAACTCCATCAAAGAGGGCCTTTGACTCAAAATTGTGTAGAAATTGTTTTTCATGCACTTTGAGGGCTAGTAAAGTAATAATTACAAGTTTGACTGCAAATTTCAACCCATAAATCTATGCGATAATTACAAATTTAATGTCTAAATTTTTTTATTAAAGTGACTCAATCTTATTTTCTTTTACTAATCAAATGTCTAAATTAATAAAAAAAAAATCTCCAATCCAATACATTTGATTCAAATTTTTCATGAAAAAATCAAAATCAACTATTTTACTTCATTCATTCATTTTATTTAACTTCTTTTCTTTATCATTACTCCATTCATACATGTGGTTGTTTTGACTGACTATAGCTCAAGAAACATTTTATTACTTTCCCTACTTTTTAAAACTAAGATAGTAAATGAATCAAACCTAACTCTGAGCTTGACAGAACTTGGTTGACCGATTTACAGTTCTCCATAACAGGCAAAAAATGTCTAACGAGGCTATGAAGCTAAGGGCGCAGTGATTGGTGAAAGTCCGAGCAAGTTTTTGCAAGAGCAAGAAAGTGGTAGTGCAAAATTTGTATTACAATTTTCAAGCTTTCCAATTTGCAAAAAATATCTGCAGTGTGTATAACATATGGATGCAAAATCAACTGTACAAAGAACTCCTTGAGATTCATCAACCTCCACACCCTATCAATTTTTTTTTTTCTTTTTCCCAGAGTGGGGGAGGAGCTGAGAAATATTCCTGCACAAGCATTCACAAGTTTTGAAAAATGGTACAATCTACTCCAAAGCTTCGGTCATGATGGAACGCTGAGAGAGTTGCTGCTCATACAGCTGCCGGAAGATATGGTATTTGGCATCATGATACTTCTTCACCTTTGGGTCCTTCGATGGATGAATAACCTGTAAAATTAAATGAAATGATAGAACGACACAGACTCGCTAGCTTGAGAACCATAAATGGCAAGGTATTGCTATTCAAATTAAACAGGCAGTAACGGCCAAATAAACAAAGTAGAACAGCAAGCTGAGGAGTGGCGTGTAATTATCCAAAACACAAAGTGACTAAAGGATCAAAATGAAGGTAACTTGGACTGGTCACTGCGCCAAAGAGTAGCTTAACAACCAAAATGTAGTCCTAGTATAATTATGGCACAATCAGCAACATTATCCCCTTTATAACACACAAAAAGTTGCTCTGGTGAAGAACAAATGTACAGTGGCACCTATTACACAAAAGTGATGTACTGTCAAAAAGCACAGTTACCCTTATTCTAGCAGAGAAAGTTCATACATTTTAGATGTTAATATCCATTAATGCCTAAAGCTGCGAATGAGTCTCAGAATGCACATCTGTGTAGTGAAAGGCTAAAAAACATGATCACATGCCAAAGTACTGTAAAGCAAGATCATAAGACGTAACATAAATGAATTAGATGTGCATCAGTGATAGAAGCAGATTTAGGCATACAGTTCATAGCATAAGTAGATCAAGTCAAGCCCTGGACAGCTAAGGTTCTATGCCAAGGTTGTAGGTCTCATTTATTCAGATGTGCTACCCATTTTCAGACTCCTATTTTAGCAACGTCATTGGGATTTATTTACAATGTTTGACAACAATCTGTAACATAAATCATTTTGCAGGTCAATGTATATTAGAGTCTTGTCCCTCAAAGTCCTATTTTTGTTTGTTTTTTCTTTTTTCTTAGTGAGGTTGTAAGAGGTTGGATATAGGGACAGGAAGAGTTGACTAACTAGACAACAAAAACAGAACACTCTACTGCACGATTTTACATGGAGATTGAAGAACAAGAATTCTCATGCATACCTGACCAGCTTTATTCAGTGCCCTCATGGCCTCACTAAGATTGGCATATTTCTTTGCAGCAACAGCACCAAGAATAGCAGCACCCAGTAGCACAGACTCACTTTCTCTTGGAAGTATAATAGGGCAACCTGAACCATTCATGAACAAGTATGTGTTATGTTAATATGGCAGATATGCATAGAGCATGACATCCTAGCACTTCTTGTTATGTTTCTTCTTGTACAGATAAAGTTGATTGCAACCAAAGCTTTCAGAGTAGAACTAATACTGCAACTACCCACCATTATTAACCTATTGGTATGAGTATGAGCAAAGCACAAAGTTTGCTTTGCTCATCTTTTAAGACAAAAAGATTAAAACATCCCAGGCAAAATAGATTAATCAACTATTCATGCTAAGAAGACTTTCCTAACCAGGTATATTCATAATGATTCACCAACTAGCGAACCATCGAATTTAACTATACATTAAGCTGGGGAAAATTTAAGAAACAATAGGTACCAAAATTACATACACAGATATTGACAATTATTGCCGTGAAATTGATTGAATGATGATATAAGCAACAATGTAGCTACAGAAGGATTGAAAATCCCTACTCCTAACCAAGTCCTTAACTTGTTATAGGATCTGTCATTCCCCTCATCCATTGGATTTAAGTGTATGAAACAGCGTGCATGCCATAAGCAGTACAGATGAAAGTTCACGTACAAAGGTCGTCCATTTAAAAGAAAACGCATGCAGGGAGATTAAAAATTAGTGGGAAAAGATTCAACATGTCTACACACAGCAGGGTGAGAGGAATGGGAAAGGGACAGGGGATGCATGGAAGAGTGAAACTCAGGAAAATACCGGTTATATCTGCATGTTCTTGAACAAACACAAGGTTTTTTGAAAGGCCACCACATGCAAGCAATGTGTCAATCTGCAGGGATATAAAAGAAAAGAGAAAAAGCATTAAGTAAACAACACTGGAGAAATAGTCAATATTTTAGAGGCTACGAAACACTTGAGTGAAATAAAACAAACCTGATAATAGACATATGTAACTGAGAGTATAAACAGTTGTCAGCAAAAAAAAATTCCATGACAGATGAAAGTTAAATATAAACATATGAAAGCTGCAATTTAATCAACTAGTAAATTGATTACTATTCCCCTGAATTCACATCAGATTTTCTCAGGCTATGTACAAGTTTTAGTGTAAGCTTGACTCTCAAAGAAAAAAAATTAAAATAAAAATATAAATCAGTGCTTAATCCTTGGTTCTGCCATGCGACATCAAGCTAGACGACTTAATGCAATATAAATAGACATTGCTTCTTGCCAGAGATTCTGAAGTTAATGCTATAGATTGTACAGTCAATTCCATTTTTTTTCTTGTCATGACCTTAAATCTGTTTGGACTGACATCTTGGCTACCTTCAGGCTCAAATAGCTCTAAGATCATAAGGTTAAAGTCACAGATTCTAGCTGCATCAAGGCACCTACACACTAATTTCTAATCCTAGTATTTAAAATCAAATGGTCCTCCAGATGAATAGTATTGCAGCTTAAAGATTTTCCACATGTCTAATGTCATCATGATAAAGGGCCTCTAGCAGACTTATTGAAATGCGGTGGGGCCATTTGATAACATCAATCTGGAGTAGTAATATCAGAGTCTATACATTGCACGCTCCAGTCCAGTTCAGCAGATACATTGGACACACCGAATGTGTAGTCACTAAAACCGTCTGCCCTGCCAACATTCTTATGAACAACTATAATGTTGAATTATTAGAGATTAGGTTTCGCGAGAAATTCATTCTCTATTTCTTATGAATTTGTGATTTACATCTAGGTGTATATATACACATAAACCTACAACTTTATAGGAAATTTACAATAAAGGAAATAAATCATATAATAACATATAAGTCAACATATAAGAATCCTCCTCCATTGACGAGACAAGTAGAATTAAACGACAAATTATCCTATCAGTATCTAGACTATTAAACCCTTCTAAGATGTGAATTGGCACATTTTTTGCTATTTGTAAACTAAAAACATGTCATGGCAAATCAGTACATGATTAATCAGAGGAATGGTTTCTTACTTTGTGACCATGAGCATTGCAATGCTCCACAATGTGGCGTGTACCATATGCAATACCCTGTATGGTGGCAAGGTATAGAAGAGCTAGCTGTCTCTCACTCGTGTCAAGGGTCATACCGCAAATAATTCCTTTTGCTTTTGGATCTGCAATGGGAGATCTGTAGCATACAATTTTAACAGGTCATATTTATTACTAATTGCAATACCTTAGAACCATAAATGGAAAATGTTATACCATTTGTTGCTTCCTTACCTGTTTCCGTGAAAGTCAGGAAGGACATGGACATCTTCTGTCAAAGCAGCAAGGAATGGAGTCTTTAGGCCATCCAACATTGTCCTCAATATATTGTTCAGTACTTCAAACAGTGACACATCTGGAAATAGAGAAAAGGAATGAACTATCAACCATGTAAACAACATTAACATCAGTTAACATACATACACCACAAACTGATGTTTTACTTTGAGAAGCAGCACGATTTGCAAGGCGAGGAGAAGCAACATGGTTTTCAATTATGTAATCTAATAATGCACCAGTAGCACTCTGCCCACCCTCTGTAAGCCAGTACTCAGGAACCATAGCTACAAAAGCCAGGAAATAAGGCTTGATATTAAATTTCAGGTACATACTTTTCAAAGAAAATAAAAGCAGACTCTGGATTAAGCACGAGCTAAGTCAAAGTAATAGAGAGAGCTTTTTCTAGTTAGACTTCTATCGATGCAACAAAAGAATGATCCCTTCATATTTATTTGTCCTGGCAGATAGAAAGAAAATTAGATCCAAAGAGCCCTTCTTCACCACTTTAGAAGGCAGGGTGAAATGGGGAGGGTTCACATATAACCGAGGCAAAGTTGTTTATGATAAAATCTGACATTGTTATCATTAGGTGCACGTGTTTGCATATGCATTCTTTGTGGTGAAAAAACCTTAAAATGTTTAACTTTATCATGTTTATTCATGGTACTAAAAATGGAAACGTGCCATAGAGTCATATACCCCTTGCTAATTTTCAGAAATCCAAACATTATTAACAACTAACAAGATTTTCAGATGCTACCTGACCAAAATGGTCCCCAAACTCCAGGAATGAACAGCTTGCTCTGTGATACAGCCATATGACAAGTGGAAGTACCGCAAACTAATGCCATACGGCGACATATTGCTTCCTTGTCATAATCTGAGAAAACATAATTCATGATAAGAACATATTAATTTCAGTTAATTGATTGGATATATTAAAGGTAAGAAATCTATTTTTTACTTTAAATGCCATCACCTTTAGCACTAGAATCTGCCTCAAGAACACTCTCCATGATCCCCACACCACCAGCATGAGCATCAATCAGTGAGGTCCCTACAGGAGTTCCTGCTACAAGACCCAGTTCCTGAAAATATAGGCTAATATTCAGAAAAGTGGGAAAACCCCTCTCATTTTAAAGTCAATATTAAACAAATTCACCCTCTGAAGCCCAGATAAAAGGATGTGTGCTAAGCATGCATCTAATCGAATGTGTTTTCTCAGTCAATGGACCTCAAGGGAGCGCCACTTGAAATCAATGTGAATTCTTCAGTACAAAATTTCTTGCCTTCGCAGCTGTAGGAGTCAGACCAGAACCCAAAGCATGGCCAGGGAAAGCTACACTTCGTCCTGTTTACATAATATAATTAAAGTTACCCACTGCAAGCAGAAGTGGGGAGTATTGGTAAATTAAGTCTTACAACAACAAGATGATTGTTGATAATCAACCGCAATATGATTTTGCTATTTTTTAAGTTCATTCTTATGTTTCAAATACCATAACATATAAAGTTCATCCATATACATCAGAAAAGAAAAAATTGAAATATAGAATATTAAAATGAATCACAGCACTCAAATGTGTCATGACTTAATTTTCATTCCTGTTGATATTTAGGGCTTATTCTGTTGCTGTGGTTTTAAGTGATAAACTTTTAAATCATAGAGTTTTAAAGTCTATAAATTTCCAAAATACATTACAGACTGTGTATTCCAAAATATGTTATGGATTGTTTATGTATTGAAGGTGAGGGTCAGTGATGTGCTTGTACCAATGGAACCAAGGGAGCAGGGGAGGTGGTCATCAATGGAAGTGACAGCTGCGGTGGCAACAGTTGTGAGTGCAAATAGTTTAAAAGAGGCAATGATGGCAGTTTGATGTTAGCAAGGAATAATGGTTATATTGGCGATGGTAATATGGTAGTAGTGTAAGAATAACAAAGAAAGTCAACATGCAGCCACTTGTTCTCTGTTTTTCAAATTTTAAATTTAACAGTTACCACATAACTCCTAAGCATACCAATCTTAGCATGATGCCCATCTACAAGATCACACAAGCCAATCTCTTCCCAAAAGTCATCATCCCAGCCACAAGCTTCCATGTTGCGAGAATCTTTTTCATTTATTTCGTGCATATGTGCATGGCCAAGATATGTCCATTTGCATACTGTTGTACATAGACTTCGAGTATCATCTCCTGTTGCTCTAGGAACCATTGAGGATAAAGAAAAAAGAAAAAACACTATAGCAATCAGCATAAGCTCATTAGAGGAACAAGTAACTGGTACAGGAGAACAACGTAATGGCATTGTAAATGTTTCAAAGAAAGAAACTACCTATATGACAGCCAATCACTCAAGTCCATCCATCTGAACACCATTGACCATGATTCATGCAAATTTTCTTTCACCCATAAAAGCTGCAATATATTTATTATCAAATGCAATTAAATAGAGCATGAAGATGACTAAAACTGCCATTTGCTCATCAATATCATGCTGCAACAAATAGCTGCATTCTTGTTGCAGCTGGACTTGGGATTCATTTCAAACTTAGATTTTATGAATTCATGACTTTTTAAAATGGAAACAGCTCAATGCGAAAATATATATTATACTTGATGCAAAAATATATATTGAATTAACACATTATCCCAGGCACCTTTGGCGGCTGCATTTCAGGGGAAAGAGCTCCACCACAGTATTGCAATACTGGTGAGTTAGAGGAATTGATCTTCTCAGCTTGTTTTACTGCTCTATGATCCATCCAAACTATAATATTTCTTCTTGAATCCCCACTCCAAGAAACCGATACAGGAGCTCCATCAGAATCAACAGCAACTTCAAGAAAGGGAAAATCGTATTTCCATTACACAACCACATTAAGAAACTCCAAATATCAAATACAACATGCAATATAGACAGAAAACAACTCAAAGAAAGTTTCAGGAACTAGTGTAAATTTTTACAAACCAAGAGAACAAGTAGCAGCAAATCCTATGCCAGTCACTTCTTCCCCAGAAACATCAGCAAGGTTACAAGCTGATTTCACAGCTGCACAAATGGCATGCCAAATATCTGTAGATGATTGCTGATATGAAAACACCAAACAATTCAAATCACTAGTTTTTCAATTTCATAAACAGAATCAAAGCGATAGCAACTAACTTTAAAGAAAAATCAAAATCCACAAAAATTATTTGGAATTTATTTATTTATTTATTTATTTATTTACCTCAACGCAATCACGTTCTTTCCATATTTGTATAGGACTACTAGCGGTTCCAAGCAGTTTTCCATTCTCATTAAACAGACCTGCATCAAACAGCCATACTAAGCAACTAAGTAAGCAAATGCGAATAACTAAATGACTGTACGAGTCAGGAACTGAAGCTAGGAGAAAGAAATTGAACCAGCGCGGGCGCTGCCTGTGCCTACATCGACGCCGAGGAATATGGTTCGGCGAGGAAAAGTAGCGGTGGTAGAGGTTGACATTTCGATATAGGAAGGTGAGGAACTGGAGCGAGTAGAAGGATCGTAGAGAGGAAAACTGCGTTGTTGTGGGCCAAGCAGTGGTGTGGTATCGGACGACGATATTCTTTTGCCAGACATGTCGTTTTGTCGAGTTTTTTGCAATCTCTTTTTCTGTTCTTGATTGATCGGATGATAATTATGATGATTATTATTCCAAATCTGGATTTAGATAAATATTAAAAATCCTCGTTATTTTCGGTTCAAACTATTCCACGCCAATCCATTCCATCTTCTTTTTCAATTAAACATTTTATTTTACGTTACAAACAAAACATGAGTTAAATTATTATTTGATCTTACGAACATTCTATTATTTATTTTATTTAATTAATTATTAATTTCAGACACATTTAAAACACTTTAGAGTCACATTTAAAAATTTTATTAGACTTTTTTAGATAAATTTATTAGCAAAAGTTTTAAAATTATTATCTTAAATATATTTGTAATTATTAATACTTAAAATACGAAATTAAAAGATGCATACAACGAATGAAAAATTCAATCTTATAATCTATTTATTGTAAGGGCATATAAATTTCTTACTATAGAGTGATAGCAGTAATAAATTAATTCAGTAACGAAAAGAAAATAAAAAATTATTATTAAGAATAAAACTATTTTCATAACTCAACATATAATAAGAAATAAAATTATATTAAAAAATTACCAATTTTAATTTCAAAAATCAACTCCTTCTTTAATTAGAGATACTATAATTTAATGAAATTTGATGTTAATTAACAAAAAAAGAAAAAGGCTAAAGTCAAGTTAAAAAATAAAAATTAAAAACGATAAGTCATACTAGGATTCAATATTGGTCAATTAATAAATTTATCGAAATATTTTATTTTTCTATTGTTCTAAATTATGAATTTTAAATAAATAAATTAATTAATTAATAAAAAATGATTACACAAAATAACCGTTATATCTTGTACAAATACACCCTCAATCTTCTCCATAACCATACATGAAAAAATTTCTACAATCATTCCCTAGCGTTTTTTTTTTACTTGTTATTTATATGAGATTAATATCTTATCTTGACTATTTCCACATTAAATATGGGTTTTCGAAATAATGCTCTTCAAAAAAATAATTTTTTAATCTAATATCATTTTAAAACTATTTATCAATTTAATGTTTATCTTGAAAGAGAGTATTTCATTAAAACCATCAACTCGATTAGTGATTTGCAATAAAAAAAAGTAACCGTGCTAAGAAGCAATCAGCAAAAAGTAATTAACAAATAAACAATCATTTTTTATTGAGACCACCAATCTATTTATTGGTTTTAATACAAAATAAAATTTTTAAATTTTTAATTTGTCTTTTCATTAAAACACATAATTTATCTAGTGGTGTAAATATGAGATTTGACCGCGAGTAAATAAAAAGTACATGGCGACTAGTGCTTTGTTAAGAGTCTACCAGATTAACTAGTGATTTCAGTGAAAAAATATTTATTTACTCAAAATATTTTTTCCACCAAAAAGGACATATGATCTTGTGGTTTTGAGACACAATTATTTTAAATTAAGTAATAACAACATAACTTTCTTTACACAATTAAAAATTACTAAGAGTAATGATATGCTTCGAGTTAAACTTATATAATGTTAAAAATGTCTTAATAACTAATACATGAAAAATAAATAATATTAATGTGTATCCACATGTTCTCATGCACTGCAACTTAGAGGCCTCCTATTATGATGTAACGATACACTGCATCTTCTCTAATGTTCTAATATTCTTCTTCATGCTCAATATAATCGACGCGCATACGAGTAGTTTGAACTACATTTACAAATAGTTATTATGCACTAAGAAATATCATATGTGTCTGTTGATCAAATATCATCATCATCTCAAAGAAATCATTGAATGAGTGTTGGGTATGAGATGTAGATCCATTACGTGTGCTGAAAGACACAGTAGAAATATTGAAAGCAAATACTATATATTGAAATGACGTTACCTCGCCTATTTCAAAGAAAAAAAATATGGATTTGCTAGATTACTATCATCAGAATGTAATAAGTATTCGATAAGATTTATAATGCTGTAGATGGTACACTCCACTCAAATTGAGGTGTAGAAAATCTTCGTAATGTCGTAGTACTTGAGTAAATAAATATTTTTTTTGTTAAAACCACTAATTAACCTAGTCAACTTTTAACAAAACAATATTTTTTTCTATTTGCTTTGCCGGGCTCAATTTAAGTTATGTGTTGGAGATGAAAGAGCCATCTATGGGTCTTTTGTATACTTTTTATTTATTTTAATTTTTTTATTATCGTTAATTAATTGCACTTTTATTTATTTTAGTTTTTTAATTATTGTTAATTAATTGCTTATAAATTGACTAATGATCAAGGAGTAATATGAACATTTCTTTTACCATTGACGGAAAATAAAGGTAATATTGGATGTAAAGAGATAACTATGCGACAGAATAATTTAGGGATGTGTTTTTATTTCTCTCACATCAACTACCCGTCCTACTACTACCTACCTACGACCTTTTCAATTTATAAAACAACCTGATCTTAGGTGAGAAAATTATTCACAAAAATTATTTTCCTTCCAACCAAAATCAATAAATAAAGGCTTGCGCTCTCCCCCGCTTTCAAATTTCGTACTCGCTCGTTGAACAGTTACATCACTGTCTTACTCTTCGCTACCTCTTCTCCGTTATCATAATGCTCCTTCTCTCCTCCCTCGTCCGCCACCGCCGCTTACTCCATCTTCACCATCAATCTCACAACCTATTTTCAACTACTAATTCACCACCACTACAATTTCCACTGAAGCACCCAATCTATATGATCTGGGGCTCCAATACCTCGCTTGGCAAAACTCTTGTCTCCACTGGCCTTGCTTCTTCCTTCCTCCTCTCAACACCACCTGCCGCTAACACCACTGACACAACTAAACGGCGTAAATTTCTCTATCTCAAACCCATTCAAACTGGTTTTCCCTCTGACTCTGATTCGCATTTTGTATTTTCAAAAATTTCATCTCTCGCTTCCCGCTACAATCCACCTTTCTCTTTTCTCGCCTCCAATTCCGTTCTCAAATCCTCTCTCTCTGCCGCCAAATCTTTTGGCGGACGTTTTGAGACCGAGGAATTTAAATATGGAATGTACAGTTTGAACTTCAGTGAGAAGAAAAAGGTTTTAAGGGATGAGGCTGGAGTTTCGGAGTTAATTTGCGAGACATTGTATGCATGGAAGGAGGCAGTTTCTCCACATTTGGCGGCAGAGAGAGAGGATGGAGTTGTGGAGGATTCTGCGGTGGTGGAGATGTTGGAGCAGTGTTTGAGTAATGAATTAAAATTTGAGGGTGAAAATGAGACGATGGATGCTTTTTGTGTGGTTGAGACTGCAGGAGGGGTTGCCAGTCCCGGTCCTTCGGGAACCTTACAGTGTGATTTGTATCGGTACGTGACGATCCCTTCTTTCCCCTTTCCCCCTTCCAATATGTCTTTTCAAAGTGAAGTGCTCAGCTTACAAGTTGGCGGCCAAATTGTGAAGATTTTCTTCATGTTGGTTCCTGTTTTTACTTAGTGACTCAAATAATCTCCTTACTTTTCAACTTGAATTTTGAAGACCTCCTCTTTTGCTCTTCCAAATGAACACATTTTTTTCTATGCTTCAGTTTCTTTTTTCTCCTTGTTTTGTCATTTGTCTGACCCCTGCTACGTAGTGGCGGTGAAGAAGATTTTTAACGTAAAATTTGTGCATTTTGTGGTTAGCATATACCCTTGCACGTACAGAATGCATTGGAGGAAAATAAGATATGTAGCTTACATCATTAGACAATTTCAGAGCTACGGCTTTATTGAGTTAGTACTCGCATTTTGTGGCGAAGGATTTGTGCCAGTTCACACCAGCAAACTCATTAGGGTAACTAAGAAGCAAAACTTCTTATTTCAAAATCTTGTTTAACGAGACTCAGAGATGGCTGTAACTATGCCTCCGTGGAAACTCAACGGCAGTAATAATGTCAAAAGCGGTATATCGAGAAGAAACATATTGCCGTTCTTTCTTTTATTCATTGCTTTATCAAACATGTTGGCAGGCCCTTTCGCTTCCCTGGCATTCTTGTGGGAGATGGGCGTCTAGGCGGTATTTCTGGAACCATTTCAGCTTATGAAAGTTTAAAGCTTCGAGGTTATGACGTTGTTGCTGTAGTTTTTGAAGATCATGGCCTTGTTAATGAAGTGCCATTACTTTCATATTTGCGAAACAGGTAATTTTGATAAATTCTCTTCTCGTTATGTGGATAATTTTGTGGGTTCGGTGTTTGTTACTTTTCGTATAATAAAAATATACCACTTTTTCTGCATAAAAAGTTCTATTATTTTTTTTCCCTTTCACGTGTTCTAGGGTGCCTGTAATTTTGCTGCCGCCTGTTCCACAAGATATGTCAAATGACCTGGTAGAATGGTTTGGTTCATCTAGTGAACCATTCAATTCTCTACAGGGAATAGTGCTATCAGCTTTTTCAGAAAGATTACAGAGATTGAAAGACATGCCTAAGAAGGCAAAAAATGTTTTCTGGTGGCCATTTACTCAGCATATGCTTGTACCAGAAGAAACTGTTACTGTTATTGATTCAAGGTGTGGGGAGAATTTTGCAGTCTACAAGGTTAGTGTAGACATATTCTCTAGGCTTGCTCTACGCTGTCCAACTTATTATTTGCTCTAAGTTTATGGATATATTCTCTACGATTTATTATTATTGTTGAACTATTGACTGTGGATTTCTGATGCGAAGCAGCTGTTTCTATAATATTTGTAGCTAACTTTGTTTTCCTCTGATTACAGGCCCAAAACAAAGATTTCATAACTGAACAATTTGATGCATGTGCAAGTTGGTGGACCCAAGGACCAAATGCTACCCTACAGGTCCTCTTTATTACAATTGAACATATTTAGATGCCCTTTAACATTCTCTGTTTGATGTTATGGTGAATCAATGACCCAGTTTAGATGCTATTTTTTGGAATCTTAGGTAGCTGTGTGCTTTGTTGTCTGGTTTTGCTATCTATTTTTACTCTACCTCTGGTTTTTCTCCTTGTTGTTGCATGCCATTCATTTGATAATTTGTTGATTTATCTGTCCATATGTCACCATTACTAAGATGGATGTAGGATTCAATTCAGTGCAGCTAAACAGTAAGATTGCTCATAGAGTGACATCTTGTCTGTACATTACTTGAAACTTAATATTGTTTTTCTTACTAGTTAATACTAAAGAGTAGAATTCTGTAGAATTGGCTAATCATATAAGTTGTACTGTTTAAGAAAATACCATGAAAGATGAGGCAAATGTTGGCATTGCACTGAGTATATCTGCAAGGAGCATATCCTTGATGGCTAAAGAATTGTGATGCCTTTATCTTTGGCATGATCCCTATCTTTCTCCACCTCTCTCCTCTTGTTCTTAGTTCAATGTTAACTTTATTTGTATTAGTGATCACATCTGAAGTTCTTTAATGTGGTTATTTGTTTAGGTGGCTTCAGATTGAGCTTGCAAGAGATATGGGTTATGCTGCTGGAAGATTTGGTCATGTCATGTTTCCTGAGAATGCTTATGAGCCAGCCTTAAAATGTGCAGAGCTTTTGCTTGAGGGTGTGGGCAAAGGTAAGTTAGGTTTCATCCAGATACTTGTTTTTTTTTATCTCTGTTTTGACATTTGGTTTAATATGTGAAGTCAGACTCTTTTGATTCTCCTTTTTTGTCACTGGTTCTTATGAATATGATTTTGTGCATGTATCATTCTTTCATAAATTTTAAGTTGGACTACATTTTGTTATCTATTTCTGGTTTGGGTTAGATGTAATTATTATAATATATTTCCTTCTTTTTGTAGGCTGGGCTTCTAGGACATATTTTTCAGACAATGGATCAACAGCAATTGAAATTGCTCTGAAGATGGCATTCCGCAAATTCTCTATTGATAATGGAATCATTCTAGATTGTACGAAGAGTAATTTAGCTGAAAGACGCATAGAGCTAATGGTTCGCCTCAATAATCCTTTTTATCTTTGACCATATACTCATTTATGTTCTCTGCTGAATGCTTGAAAATTTGGTTTTATAACTCATGCAAAATAAAGTAGGTTACTTGGTTTTCCTTTCAAGTCAGGCTCAATGTGATAGTTATCAACTTATCATGGTCTAAACTTCAAAGAATGGTATAGTGGCAGAATATTTCCAATTCCAAACTCTCTTGGAGGTATCATTGGTCAATAATCACGTAGGTCTCTAAAACTTTAGCATTACTAGAGGCACCTTTAAAGTGAAATTTGCTCACATCTGCATAGTTGTCAACGTTCAGAATCTTATCACCAGTGATTGGAAAGTGATGTTAGAGTTGGCCAATGCTTTGTTTATTATTGGCTTAGGCTGTTTCCAGTGCACCTTTAAAAAAAAGATATTAACCCTCTAATATTTTGTTCTAATTAAAATAATGAAAAAAAATTGTAACAAGTGGGATATTGGAAACATAGGAAAATTTCAGGAGGGGCAGGCACCCTCACTATTGTAGCAGAAGAATCATTGAGCTAATTTGTAGGATCATGACACAATGTCAAGGGTATTGTTAGGTATGCCAACAATTGCTGCCAATGTTAAAATTTTTGCTGCCATAGGTACTTTTAGATGCCGTGGTACAAATGGAAAAGGGCATGTAGTTTTGGATTTTTTTTTTTTGGTTATTAGCCCCTGATTTTAAGATCGATGGTGTGCAATTTTTGTTCATTGATTTACAATTTTATAATATCCTAGGTATTTGTTAGAGTTAGGAATAGAGCTTAGAACTTATTCAATCACAACACACACACAGAACAATGGAGCAGCTGAATTAGGGTTTCTATTTGATTAACAAATTCAAGTAAGACGATCACAAGTATCAAGACGATCACAAGTATCAGAGTGACTCTCTCTGCAAGAAATCAAGGAACTGGAAATAAGAAAAATTGGAAGAACAGGAAGAAGAAGAAAATAAATGGCTGATACAGCACCCAGGCTAAGCCTGTGCAGATTCCTCTGCCCAAAATAACTGAATTCCCAAAAGATATCCTCATCATTCTCTTTGCTCCCATACATACTGCTGTCTGATGATTTGATAACTAACTTGGAAACGTGTATTTTCTTGCTTTGTCCCCAATACGCACACCTTTAATTATAGCTCCCTTGTTCCTTCTAGAATTCGCCTTGTAGGGCCTTGGGCCGGAATCAAGTCTATCAGTTTTCGTGAGTTGGAATTCTTTCATCTGACTGTTCTAGTCTTATAATCATATTGCATTATATATTTCCACAGTCTAGTTAACAAGTTGCCATCTTTGCTAATATTTGTTTTGGTAGTTTAAATATAGGCTTCGACCTTCAACTTAGCTGCTTATATGATATCTATGCTGTTGTTCTTTTTTATTTGTTTTTCCATTTCAAATATCTCCTTATCTTTTTTATTTTTTAGTTTTCCAGCTAAATATTTTTCATTATCTAAAAGCTTGTTGTAATAATGTCATTAACCTAAGGAGTAGCTGTGAAGTATAGTCGATTTGTCTAGAGTCTAGTCTAGACAGAGGGCAATGCTCATGCTACAGTCGTTCTAGGTTGTTCAAGTTTCTTGAGTGTTGCACTTAGAATTATTATGATTAAGGTGCACTAACTGAGGTGTGATTTAATTTTAGGTTCTTGCTCTTAAAGGATCTTATCATGGTGATACTCTGGGAGCAATGGAAGCACAGGCGCCATCATCTTATACAGGCTTCCTCCAGCAACCATGGTATGCATTATTTAGTTTTGTCCTAGAATTATGCTTCCAGGTTTCTTGAGAACTATTTATTTTGGAAAGATCAACTCGAGAAACTGGATGTCAGAAACCAACGGTTTAATGCTTCTGTCTTATGTTGAAATTGTATTCATCATGCATTGAGAATTTTCAGAGTGATGGCCAATGCGATTCACATGCAAGTTATGCAATCCAATAATTTGGCATCATGAGTTCTCTTGCATTTTGTTGCTAGTGACATGAATTTCAGGCTGCTATGCCTTCTTTTAGAACTTTTGAGTTTGGTGGGGTGCTTGTTGTAGTTGGTTTCTACTTTCAGTTCCTAAAAATTGGTTCCATAAGACAAAATAAGTCACTTGAGGACTTGAAATCTACTGGCTAAAGACTGTTTTGTACAAGTTAGTTATTTAAAAATAATTGAATCAATTCCTGGCAAGTTATCAGTGGTTGGTTTTGCATTATTACATTTTCTATTTGACTTGGGGTTGCTAGTTGTTTTCTACCTGATAGTGGATCACTTAATATTAGCTGAAACGTGGTTAATAGGCAAGACAGGGGTCAGGAAAGTGGGAAGCCATAATAAATGGAATAACTTCCTTTTGATTTCTGAATCCAGGTGTAAGTCAATTTGAATATGGAACACTATCTTGCATATGCATACAGCCACTGTATGTTAAAGGAATGGAGCGTGTGCATCCTAGCAGTGAGCTTAAGTTGTCTGATGTACAGTCCCATGGTTTAAAATGTGGCTACTATGTAATGTCAAACAAGTTACATATTGGTTATTAAGCTACTATGTTTCAAGGGTTGCATTACTTATCTTTTTTAAGCATTACCAGTCATTACAGTAATTACCCTCTGATCACTTATCCACTGCTGTAACATTGCTTCTAAAGTTAACAAGTTGATGGCTTAAATATCAGATGATACAGCTGTTACACTTTGATCCACCTGATCTGCTGCATTTCTTCAAGCTTTTTCTTTCTTTTTTTTTTTAAAGAAAAAACAATAGCTCATCACTATTGCACTGTTTCTGTAATTGCATTATTAATTTTTGTTATCTTCTGAGATTCATTAAACTCTAAATGTTAAAGTAATATCAGTTGGCTATAGTTTAGTAATGATAATTTAAAGTAAAATTAGTGTGCATTATAAATAAAACTTTTATTCTTTAAAGCATTGGCATTTTTAATTGTTTTTAATCCGAACTAAGTGAATATTGGATACAAAGGGTTCATATAGCTGACCCCAACTAGTTTGGGACCAAGGCTTACTTCTTGTTGTTGTTAAGCTTTGGCATGTGAGCATTTTCGTAAGATCCCAGCCAATTTGTGTGATGGGCAGAACTCTTGTTAAAATATCCACAATGGTCATGATTGCTGGTTGATGTTTTTAGTGGTCTGCAGGCACTATGATTACATGTTACAATCATGTGCTGCTCCATAAAACGAAACTTGAAATCCCATATGTATTAAAATCTATTTTAATTTTCATGCCGATTCAGCTAGTGTTGAAAGCTGAAAACACTCTGATTATGTTAAAAGGGGTTGTTGAAGTGAAGATAGCTTTTAGTGAATAGGATGATCAGTTTGTTCAGCAGGTCTGTGGCTTGTGGCACTGCATTGAACTCTAGAAAAATCATTATACGAAAAAAAAAAATACTTAAGAGGAGGTAGTACAGATAAATATAGGAGTTAGTGATGAGCTGGATACTTGGTTCATCAGTGTTATGATGCATGCAGTGATCATTAGCTCCTGTAGTGAGGGAGAGAATGAGGCTGGAGTGCAATTTTGTATTGTGAGGAGATCTCTTTGCAGTTTTAAGAAAACTCCCAGTCAAGTACTTAATGGAAAATTTCATGTTGTCATGCAACTAGATACATAAGTATTCGTATACAGAATGTACATTATTAATGAAAAGAAGGAAAACTCATCACTTGTTGGAAATTTACTGGTTTTAAGTGACAAAATTATCTATGGTCATTAAAATATGAGGGAGATGGATTGGAGGAATTGACAAACCATCCAGAAAGCTTAGAAATTTTCAGACCATGCAAACGGCATGGAGTTTGAGATCATGCTTACATAAGGTCCATATGGAAATTTTGGTTTTGAACTTTAAATTCTTTAGTTTTGGGCTTATTGCTTGTTCTCTTTAGCATTTATGTGGTACAGCATATTGTCATAGTTGTTTCAATGTGATGGCTCAAAATTGTCTGAACACTGATTTTCCTTGGTTTTCATACATCATCACTTTATTTAATCTCCCAGAAGACTACCAAACAAAAAGTTCTTTAGGCATCAATGCACATGTCAGTTGTGTACATTTATCTATTTTAGTCAGGAACAATAGTGAAGAGAAGCCATTAGCTGTTGAATGTGATTATTCATTTAGTGTTTGTACTTTTGCAGGTATACTGGAAGAGGCCTTTTTTTGAATCCTCCTACAGTCTTCATGTGTAACAGCAAGTGGAATCTTTCCTTACCGGATTGGATGCATTACGAAAATGTCACTAACAATGACATGGGTTAGTAAACATGAAGCTTTTTATTTTCAGTTTTTGTGCCTACCATTATTCCCTCTTAACATTTAGGTGGTTTCTCCTAACATTTTCTGATTTTTACAGTCTTCAGCTCTCGTGATGAAATTTTTGAAAAGATCAGGGACAAATCAGATCTCTACCGAATTTATTCATCATATATATCACAGCAACTATCACAATATCCAGGAGTGGAAGGAACTGTCCATATTGGAGCATTAATTATAGAACCAGGCAAGAAAATTTATTTGGTGTTACATTTCGTGTTGCGTCTGTTAATGTTCAGTTTATTTCGTTAGAAAACCCATAATTAGGATTAACCTATTATAAGTATTTTATATAAGTTCAATGACTCATAATGAAATATACGACATGATTCAATGGATATGCAATAGCCTGTGTTTTATTATCCCTGTAGATATATTTGCAACATATGGTGCATTTGGAATGAATTTCAAGCCATTGTGCTCTTAAGGGTATGATTGTTGTTAGTCCATCTTTGTTTTGAGATGTCTTGCCTTGTATTTCAATTTCAAATTATGGTTTCCTGATTGTTAGGGAATTCTTATTTGGAAAGTATCATTAGACAATCTGAAGAAAGCACAAACAAATTTTATGTTTCAGACTCATGGAGTCATCGATAACTTTTTTATGGTTGGACCTAATCCATATCAAGTGCAACTCTCATGTAGCTTCTCTAACGCGAGTTGATATTGATATCATTTAAGGCCATAATGCATTTTCTAGAAATCCTTCTGAGTACATCTGATGTGTTAACAAAATTTCTGGACATTTAGAATAGTTCCAATAATGTTCAGCCGTGACCTTTTCAACTTTTCTACACCCATTCTTTCTGGCCAAAAGTTTTTCCAAATCTTTTGCCTCATTTGAACCCATGAATAGCTGGTCTGCATTTTGCTCCCACATATTGCTGCGTGGTCAGTGTTGGTTGCTGTGCAGTGGACTCCATGTCCTCAGTGTGTTCAAATGCTTTGTTTAATTCTCTGAAAGTTGAACTTTTCTGTAGTTATACAAGGTGCTGGAGGAATGCTTATGATTGATCCACTTTTCCAACGGGCACTTGTAAATGGGTGTCGAAAAAGAAACATTCCAATTATTTTTGATGAAGTTTTTACGGGTTTCTGGCGTCTTGGAGCAGAGGTTGGTTGTCCCTTATTGAATCTTATTCAAGCTCGTTGATTTTGTTTTCATTTTTCCCTCTGCACTGCGTCTTTAACAAATTTAAAGAAAGTTTGTAATCAATTAGACTGCTTTTGAACTTTTGGAAGTTTGTCCCTCTTTTGACAGAGTGCAGCAGAACTACTTGGTTGCATTCCAGACATATCCTGCTATGCAAAACTGATGACTGGAGGGCTTATACCATTGGCTGCCACCTTGGCTACAGAAGAAGTTTTCAATTCATTTATTGGAGATTCAAAGGTAGCATATTGTAGTGTGTTTCTTCTGTGTTTCTTCGAAGCCAAAATTTTTCTTTGAAACTTGACCTAATGAATGGTCCTCATTGACTACTGGCATACATGTCTTTGTACTTTATTTTTTCATGATATAAATAAAGAGGTCCCCGAGGATGCTTCATGTTAGTAAATGTGATGGGGCTGGTTCATAAGCATCAACTGTGAGATTCTCAAAGCAATGTTTTCTTGATGTCATGGATGCAGTTTGACCGAGTTCACTTTAAATTGTCTGCTGAAGTATAACTGTATTAACAAGATTTTTGTTGTACTTTTTTGTATGGGTCAAATGGTTTTTTGCTTGATGTATTTTGATGTCTTCAGGTTCTATCTTTGGCTTTGCTTATAAAATATCTCATCAAATCATAGCTTGAAGCCAGGTGGCTGGTGTAATGAGTCAACCCAAGTTTGAGTGCTCTAGTATTTTGGTGTAATGGCTTGTGAGTCTAATAGAGTGCTGTAGTTTTTATACAATTATAAGTACATTCAAATATTATATATAACATTTGACCGATAATTTATGAAGTTGAGTTGGAATTTGAGCTCATTCAAGTTTTTTCCAAATTAACTTCAGTAATGAATAAATTACATCAATTTTTAATTTTGATCGATTTGAATCGAGTTGAGCTCGAGTATTTCAAGTATTCCATTGACTCTAATTTAAGGGAGAAAAATAAAACTTGATCAAGCTTGAGTTAAGTTTTGAGTCTCAAGTTTTCCAATTGACTTGACCTCAAGTAGGGCACTGTAATGACTTGGCTTAGATATACCTTTAGCTTTGGGAGGATTATCAACTTAAGATATTCTGCCAGTTAAGTCAATCTTAAGTTTAAGCCATTAGAGTTTTGATGGTTTAAGTTTGCTATGTGCTTATTGATTTAAAATTTGTTAATGAGCATTTGATGATCTTTTTTTTTTATTTTTTTTTAAAAGAGCAAATTAGACCTCTGATTTTGTTATCTTCCAAGTACTTATACAAGCATAAATAAAACACTTAAATTTATTTGATTGTGGTTGTAGCTCAAGGCCCTTTTGCATGGACACTCGTACTCTGCTCATGCTATGGGGTGCTCGGCAGCTGTTAAATCCATCAAATGGTTCAAGGATCCCGGCACAAACCTCAATGTCATTGCAGAACAAAGGTTGCTTAGGGAGGTATATGGAAATTAAGTTTGCTTTTGTTTGTTTGCTACATGTGACTATCCATAAGCTTCTATACAGTGATGGTGATGTTTAAGACTCACATTTTGCATGGTCTGGACTCTGGACCACTTAATAGCATAGATCTATCAATGATGTTTCCTTGATCTGCACTGTAGTAATGCTAATTTTCACAATAACTGAGTGAAATCACATGCTTTATCTCAAAATCAAATGGGAGAAGAGGGAGAAACCAAAACTGAAAGCAGAACAGTGTGATGTGTAGTACTGCAAGTGAGCATGTTGTCTTGAAATAAGATAATGATTTAATATCTTAATAATCATGGTTGAGGCAAAAAATTCTGCTAATAATTTGAGATAACTCTGCTTCTCTTGACACAAGCAGTTCTTATCAAAATACTATTACATTTACAATAGAAGAATTGACTGGTTAGTCAGTCTCCAAATTGGCTAGGAAATAAGAGAGGGTAGTTTTCTGCATTCATTTCTTTCTAGTCTATGCTTGTTTCTAAACGACGGTCAAAATATTGATGAAAACTGCAGTCCCTGCACCTAACCTCCTGTCCAAAGGAAAAACGGAATAAGAAAAATGAGAATATTTCCTATATTCTATCTGGGCCATCCGTTTGTCACTTACAAATTTTCTTTAATATTGCATTTATTGCTTGCAGTTATGGGATGCTGAATTGACGCAGCAGATCTCATCACATCCTTCTGTTCAAAGAGTGGTTGTATTGGGAACCCTGTTTGCTCTAGAACTACGAGCAGAAGGGAGTAATGCTGGGTATAACCTCGTTTACTTGTTCTTTTGTGCCATTTCTTGTGCATGAATTACTTACATGGTTATGAAGATTTTTAGTTTTTTCCTCTGGGTAATGCTCTATATTTAGTCGTTCAACCTGCATGTCATGAACCTCCTTACCGAGGGAATGGGCAACATCTTTTCCAACAAAACAGAAGCTCAGGGTGTGTTTCTAGTAGAAAACTGGAGTAGTTTTCTAGAAAAATTTTACAAGAAAACTGAAAAATAGAGTTTTGTGTCCAAATTGGTCAGTTTTCTATTTGGAAAACTAGAAAACATTTTTTAAGTTTCCAAAATTTAACTATGATTTGACAAATAACTTTTAAGTTGTACTTGGCAAACCCATAACACAGCAGGTCTAAGCCGCAAAACAAGTGTAGTTTTGGGCGAGGGGTTTTGTCCTCCGAGCCTGTTAAGAAATGCCATGCCTCATTTTTGGCATTGGGCTCGAGATTTGCTCCTGCAGCCCAACTGAAAAGAACACGTATGTATGCCTGGCCAACCCCAATTTTTGAATAGTTATTCTTGATACGATGATCAGGAGCAAGATGTAATTATAAATGATTATATCAAAATCAACATGCATGGTCTTGTTATTTGGTGTATTATTGCTAGCAATTTGAAGAAATTCTTCAGTAGACTATGTCAACCAAGCTAGCTAGAGGTTAACCCCAATAAAGCTCATGGTCAAGTGTTAATCACATCCAAATCATGAATGTTTGGAATTCATTAAATTTTATTTAATAATGGTGAATGTATTTTTGAAATCCAAGTGAAAGAAAAATTTGAGAGTTTATTATCACGTAATAACATGTCACACTCTAGTAGGATTAGTTTACAGCTGATGTGATAGATACCTAAGAATTTTGCAACAAGATTGAATCTCACATGCCGTAGTTGACTTTGAAAGCAATTATTTATGCTTCCTAACGAGCATCCATTCTAACTCTGAGGCTGTGCAGCTTGAATTCTCCTCAGTTGTAATACCATGTCCTTTTCTAACATACTTGTTACTAAAGCAGCTGAACTCTAATTTTCATTATTTTGGTCTGAAGTTTGATAATTATCTCTCTTCCTAGATTTAAGGTTCGTTTAGCAAAATTAGTTGTTTGGGTATCATTTAGATGTTTGAGTAATTAGTAGATGTTTGAGTAATTTTTCATAAAACGCTAAAAATTAAAATAGGAGCTAACCTATAAAAGGTTACTTTAGCCTCTAAAAGCTAGTTTAAACGTCATATTATCAAATACTATAAAAAAATTGTTGCCAAACACATATGTTGCTATGTTAGTTTAAGGCAAAAGCCTGATAGGGTGTCTGGTTTTTGTACAGATATGCATCACTGTATGCGCAGTCTCTTCTTCAGAAGCTTCGTGAAGATGGTGTTTACATGAGACCTTTGGGTAATGTCATCTATCTTATCTGCGGGCCATGTACATCTCCTGAAATGTGCAGGCAACTGCTCATCAAGCTTCACGCAAGACTTGAAGAGTTCAACCAAGCTAAAGAGCAGCAGGTTTAATTGTCAAAACCAATTTCCGGTTTTCATTTTCTCAATAAAGGTTTTTTATTTTTTATTTTTTCGGTCAATGATCTTGAGTCTTGCTGTTTGTTAGTGGGATAATTTATAAGTACCGCATGAATTTTGTTAGTTTTTCTGTTTTACTGTCTAAACTTTATTTTTATCAAATTGTATGAAGGGATTATATATATATACAGATTACCTGACTGAGTTGGCTAAATATTAGAGAAATTTTTTAAGTAATAGTGATAACTTTGTTGATGAAATGCACATTAAACAAAGATAATAAGACTATATAATTTAAAATAGATGAAAAAGGGAAATAAACTTATATTAAAGGGAAAATTATAGTACCATTCATGTGATTTGAAAAATACAATTAGCTTAGTAATTTGTTCATATATTTTGTTTTTGTTTTATTATTAGGTCCTGTTTTCCATTAAATTAATAAGATAATATTGAGGTTAAAAGAGAAATAAAGTATATATTAGAAAAATTACTGTCACGACCCGTTTCCATGGGCCGGACTGGCACTAGGACCTGGGTAAGCTTAAAGCCCCGAGGCCCGTAGTAAGCCTAATTTCTGATTTCAACACTATAATTACATAAAAATATTCTACAAGTTGGCCCATTATATTTTTAATGACTCAAACTATCACAGGGTCTTATTTTATTCAACTCAATCATTCCCATAAAGTCTTACATACACTTATCATTATTATTATTACAATCATAAATCTTAACATAACTACGGATTTTCTATTACTGTATTACTACAAAGAATTCTAAATAATTCTATCTTATACCTTTACATATTTCTTTAAATAACTTCAAAAGAAAGAAAACTAAAGCCTCAAATATATACAATTGATTCACCAATTCCTGAAACAATATAAAGGATAAGGGGGAAAGGGGTGAGTATAAAACTCAGTGAATAATAACATATAATACCAAACCCACACATTCACACAAATGATACTTAAGGCATTCTAAATGGACATTCTCCATTCACA